>CAUYRH010007269.1:0-57469 GCA_963574655.1 Perodicticus potto
GACAGAGCCTCAAGCTGTCACCCTGGATAGAGTGCTGTGGCATCACAGCTCACAGCAACCTCCAATTCCTGGGCTTAAGTGAGTCTCCTGCCTCCACCTCCCAAGTAGCTGGGACTACAGGCGCTTGCCACAACGCCCGGCCATTTTTTGGTTGCAGCCGTCATTGTTGTTTGGCGGCCAGGCTGGATTCGAACCCGCCAGCTCAGGTGCACATGGCTGGCGCCTTAACCCGTTGAGCCACAGATGCCAAGCCTCTTCTTACTCTTATTAAAAAAAAAAAATGGTCTGTGGTTTTGTGCAATTTAATTTGGAAAGACTGTTATAAACTGTTATGTACAAAAAAAAAAAAGAAAAGAGCCTAGAGAAATTGGTTGATGTAGAAATGCATTTTCTATAAAGTTTTCCTTCTCCTGTATTGTTTCTGGTTTGGCAGGCCTAAGAGCTCAATGGGAAAACAAGCTCTTCACATTGCCCATTCCCTGCTCTCTCGCAGACAGAGAGCCTGGAAGGGCAGCTTGGCAGGGGTCTGCTCTGCACACAAATGAGGCAGATGACCCAGCCCGAGCCTGTGGCAAATGCCTTTCAGCAACACCTGATACTAAGTTAGCATTAATGCAAACAAAAGAACAAAAACTCTAACTCAATTTTTTCCCCATTAGGCTGAAACTCTGATCACCATAAAGCAGATGGCTTAAGGCAACACAGTAGGAATGGGATTATTATTTTATCACATGATTTAAATCACTAACAAGCCATGGGGCAGCATCATCTGTCTGTCTTGGCTCTGGTCAATTCATATGCAAACAAGGGTCTTAAAAAGAAAAAAACAATAAAAGAATACCACCACATATGCACACTAGATGAGAAGGAATAAAATCAGAAAGAATAAGATTTAGATGTAAAAATCAATGGTCTGTGCAGTGAAATGAAACTAGACCCAAGAGGCAGAGAATCTAGGCCCAAGTCCTAACTATTTGCTACTTGCTTCCTACCCTTGGACCTTGATTAATTCACTTAATATCTCCAGTCCTCAGTTTCTTTACCTGCAAAAGAAATAATTATAAGTACTTCATTGGATTATTGTTAGGATATCACAACTTCATATACTTGAATTAAAAAAAAAAGCTTCCTGGGCATAGTGGCTCATGCCTTTAATCCTAGCACTCTGGGAAGCCAAAGTGGATGCATTGCCTGAGCTCAGGAGTTCAACACCATCCTGAGCAAGAGCAATACCCTGTCTCTAAAAGCAGCCGGGTGTTTTGGCCAGGTGCCTATAGTCCCAGCTACTTGGGAGGCTGAGACAAGCGAATCACTTGAGCCCAAGAGTTTGAGGTTGCTGTGAGCTATGACACCACGGCAATTCTACAGTGACAGAGTGAGACTCTGTCTCTCAAAAAAACTAAATAAAATAAAGCTCTGTTAATGCAATGTCAGAATGAATAATAGACACTAACATCTTTTTTTCCTCCTTTCATTCTTTAAGATGTCTGCTTTAGATTGTCTGACCTGGTCGGGCACAGTGGTTCACACCTGTAATTCTAGCACTTTGAGGAGCCGCGGTGGTAGATTGCTTGGACTCACAAGTTTGAGACCACCCTGAGCAAGAGTGAGATCCTATCTGTACTAAAAATAGAAAAACCTAGCTGGGTGTTGTGGTGGGAGCCTGCAGCCCCAGCTACCTGGGAAGCTGAGGCAGGAGGATTGCTTGAGCCGAGGAGTCTAAGGTTGCTGTGAGGTATTATGAGACCATGGCACTCTACCCAGGACAACAGAGTGAGACTGTCTAAAAAAAAAAAAAAAAAAGATTGTCTGACTTAATCTTTTTAAAAGGAGAAAAGGAAAACAAGTCACATGATTATTCAGTGTGTCTTCAGTTTAAAGAGTTCCTAGATGATTTTGCAGATGACTACAACTAACTAGCTACTTTTTGTCTGTCTTGTTGTGTGTTCATTTCCAAGGCACCCTCTGTCCAAACTTGGGAAGGACTCAGAGCCAAGAGTGTTTCCTTGTTAAGGGAGAGACAGAGAGAGAGAGAGAATGTATGCCAGTTATTAAGCAATAGAAAATTACACCAGCATCTTAGCTGATAAAGACTTTGCTGGTAGATGAAATCATGGTCCTCTAATCTTCCTTTCATTCTATTTTTACAAGTCAATGGGTCCAGATGTTCTAAGTTCCAAATGGAATTAGAATAAGATATAATTGTAACAGATATTGTTTTTCCTTTTTCTTTTTTAGTGTTTGACTTTCTGGGCAAATCCAGAGGCCAGTTTGATTGTTTGGGTGGGGGGCACTTGTTATGAAGGGAATACAGGAAGTAAACACGGCTTGTAATCACATCTTTCATAAGATTTATTCCCTTGAGATCCATCCACATTTTCAGATTTGTTTGCATTTGACAGTGAAAATAAAGACTTTTCTCACTATTTGAAAGTCAGATTTGTGACAAAGAATTTCTCAGGTACTTTATCTTGCATTTGACATACTAAAAGCCCCAACTGGACCACGGTTGACTACACCAAGGAGTAAGAGATTAGTCAAATGTTCTATCACAAGATCGGAGCCATGAGAGGCTGGCTATCTGGGCAGAGGGAGGGTGGGCTGAAGCATGGGCTCCAGGGGCAGTGGGGAGAGAGAGAGAGAAAGGTAGGCAAGGAAAGCTGTCAGACATGGGAGTCTTGAATCCAATTTCACTTGTTAGAGATCAGCAAGAGGCCTCTGTGCAATGGATTCTGTGCTAGCAAGGGACGACTCGGCTGAATCAAGAGGGCAGCATGTCCCGACAGGGGATCCAGAGTGTGCCCCTGAGTCTCTCCTGGTTCCTGTATGGCATGAACACCATGAAGGAGCCAGGGGGTCATCTTTGGGACCTTCATGGTTTGGGTGAGATGATCATGTACTAGGGGCTGGGGAAGAATATCTGACCTAAGTCTCCAGAAGGACATGACAAGTCTCAGAGAAGTCTACCCAGGAGTCACAAGACTTGGACTAAACTAAGAGTTTGACAACAGCCCACTATGGATCAGATTCTTCACAGCCTAGGCCACCTAGGATTGGGAGGATATCAGGTGGGTTTGAGACCTTTTTACTCTAGTGTTTTTCCTTTCATTCCCTAGACAGCATCTTGGAGAAAATCAAGTGAGTATAAATAAGAGCAATTATCTCAACAGACTAGACATTACCCAAAGAGGCTACTTAAATTAAAGCAGTAGACAAAGTCTTAACTGAATTACACATTTAGTTATCCTCTTCCATACACCCCAACTACCAAGCTTGGGAAGCATCATGAGAAAGACCAGTTCTAGAAGTATTAATGCATCTCTCTGCACATCTGACTTGCTACGTGAGTGAATTTGTAAGCCCATCATACAATGTTTCCTAAGCAATGCCATTCATTCAAAATGTATCTATTGAAAGCTTCCTATATGCCAAGTACTGTGCTGGAGATTGTAAATTAGATGAAGAATGAGGTATTGTATAGTCCTTGTCTTCAAGAATCCCCTGGTTTAACAGAAGAGCAATCTCATGTTTTTAAAATGGTCTTTTTACTTGTATAGTATTACTGTTAAAGCAAATACAGGGGGCTGGCAGGAGAGCCATCTACCCACACTGGGGGGATTATGGTCCAGAAATGTCCAATGGGCAGCATAAAGAACTGTAAAAAGTGCTGCTAGTAACTACTAGAATGAAGATTAGTGGCAAACTTTCTCATGTAACAGTTATAGGGGGTCTTATAAGGGACCCAGGGACCCAGGCTGATTGTTGCTCTGCTGTCTTTAACATATGGATTCCAAAGTCACCTTGAGCATCAATTTCCAGTCAGCCAACAGTCAGAGGGTATTATGGACCTGGCCTGGACTACAAGGCAAGCTGGGAGATCTAATCTGGTCATGTGTCCAGGTAGAAGGGAATACTGGATTTTGTAGGACAATTTGAGGTCTCCAAAATGTAAGCTTCACGGACAATGTAGCAGATTTAGCAGAACACCTTGTCGAAGATTAAACTGATGAGTTTTTTTTTTTCTTTGAAAGTGAGGCATAGAGAATCTTGAAGTAGCACTTAGAGAATGACTGAAGGCATTTCTTCATCCACCTTTTGCTACAAAGATGGGGCTCTAAACAGATTTATTGTATTTGGAGGCAAGAGACACCCTTTGAATGGAATCATATTCTTTTGTCCAAAAAAAGATATAAACATCAACCTTTTGGAGTTTAAGAGGCCAGAAAGAGGAGATGCTTCCAGGTTTGTATTGGGATCCATTGCACTCTCAGCAATAACCACTTTTTTTATTTTTCCCCAGCAGAAAGGCCATCAAGCTCTCTTATCCTGGAAAGCATTTAGGATGAAGCACTTAGGTTTTAGGGCATAATGGAGGAGGTAGCAGTGTTCTGAGGAAGGAGAAGGTACAAGAAGGCTGTTGAGTGTTCCCCCAATATCATTCCACGGTCTTGAGATCATTCCATGGCTGTAGTGGGGCCAGGGCCAGGGGACCAAGAAAAGGACTGAAGTGAGCGGGCACCATGTGTCACCTGTGCAGCGACTGGACCAGAGCTCCTGTCACACCCTGCTCTCGCCTAATAGGCTGCTGATCTGTAGGTGAATCTAGGTCTTGGGAAGTTCTAGGGCCCTGTTAAATTAGCGTCCTTGGAGATATCATCCCTGAATTTCTCACCCACTGTGATACAGCACTCCTTAGACACACCCCTGTACACTCATCACCCCAGGCTGCGTGTTGGTGGAGTAGGCAGAGGCAACCCGAACGGCTAAGCCTGCCGTTCCATGGGCAAAATGCTAAGCATGTGACTGCACGTACACCTGGTCACCCATGTGGAGAATTTAGGAGTGATTCTTGATTGAGCATTCTTCCTCATCCCCACATCCATTCTGTCACCAAATTCTGACAATTTTAACTCTTAACTGTCTCCTGACTCTCTCCATTTCTCTCAAACTTTGATGCTACCACCCAAGTCTAAATTCCCATCATCCCTGTTAACTGTACTCCCCCCCCCCCGCACCCGGACTCTGAGATGGACTATTCCTTGCTCTTCTCTCCAACACAGTCTGTTCTCCACAGTATTGGGAGAGTGAGGTTTTGGAATGGAACGCTTTTCTGTGTAAAAGCTTTGTAGTCCTCCTGTAGCTCTCTCAGTTAAGCTAAAAAACCCTTAGTGCTCTCCACAAAACTTGACCTTGTCCAGTAAAGCCCAACCATCTTTTCTCCAGCCTCATCCCTGACCACATCCCTCCTTGATCCTGGCCTCCTCCCTCTGCTACCCAGTTGCATTGACCTTCCTCCAGGTCCTGGAGCAACGAATCCTGCTTCTTCCCACCTTGGGACCTTTGCAAATGCCATGCACTATGCCTGGGGTGCTCCTTCACCATCTGCCATAGAAGAATTAGCTCCCTCTCATCCTCTAGTTCCCAAATGCATCAGAGTGACCCCTGACTCCTCCCAAGACTGGATTGAGTGCCTGTTCCCTATTACATGGTGTGATGGAACTTTTCTGCACAAGGCTGAGTCCAGTGGTAATTTTATAGCTAGGACATAACTATTTGATTAACACCTGTATTCTGCTCTGCACTGTAAGGCCATGATGCTAGGAATTGTGTAAATCTCTCTCTGTGTCCTTCCTTCCTTTCTTTTTCTTTCTTTTCTTTCTTCCCCTTCCCTTCCCTTTCCTTTCTGAGTCTCCCTCCCTCTTTCTTTTTTCCTTCCTTTCTTTTCCTTTGCATCCTGCACACTATCTCATTCACATTTTGTCTCCAATACCTGACACAGAGAAGGTAAGATACTCAATAATTTCTTGTCCAATAAATGCACAAGCCAACTGTAATGACAGTAAGGACAGTCACCGCAGCACATGCTTCAAAGTTTTCAAAGCCTTTTCGTACATTATCTCACTTGACAAATAAGAGAGAAAGGGGGCCTGAGAGTCCATTCTCGGGACACGATTCTAACTGCCTTAAATAGGATCTGCTATCAGAAGGGTAATTCTTAAACAAGCTTTTGGGGCCTGTATGGACTTTGATGAATGGTGCTTTGTGAGCTGCTTCCTGTGGAGTTTGCCCATGGGAATGAGTTATATATATAATACATATACATTTTTATGAACTCTGCACAAAATAGGAGTTAAGAAGGAAAACAGCTGAAAAGGTGCCAAAGGGGACATATGTGGGAAGTTTGTAGAAAGGCAATAGTCAGGAAAGAATAATAAGCTAATGAGTGGCTAGAGAGGAAATAATATTCAGCAGTAAAATAAGTAACATCATGGTTAGAGAGAAAACAGGAAGGATAATATTGAAAAAAATTGCCCAGAAAAAGTACAAACTCTGAAAGGTCAAACAGTCACCAGAAGGGGGTTAGGAGATCAAGGCCTGCAGCAACGCCTTCTTCTAAGTAGAGTTGGACTTGTGGATGTACTGAAGCGCCCGGTTGAAAGACAAAAACACGAGACTTAGATACTTCCTCTTGCCTTATTTCATGTTGACAATTTATTCATTATCATTAAGGAGGCAGGGACACAAAAAAACACATAAAGAAAGTAAAGATTGAGAGTTTAAGGTGAAAGGAATTTGGTCATAGGACCCCTCAACCTTCCTTTCTCTGATGTCCAGTAACAACCAGCCTTTGGCGACATTAACCCTTTCCTCACTCCCTGTTCCTTGAGAGAGAGAGAGATTGATTAGTCAAACGGTAAAAACGTGTCATACTTGCCATTTGGAGGAAAAGAATTCCTTGTTTAACCCTGCCATTGATTCCAATACTGTCCTTGCCTTCTTTATTCCAAATCCCTACACTCACTGCCCCCTCATTCTCCCTCTCAATCACTCTTTAACCCTCTCATTCCACTAAATTTATCTTTGTCGTTCCAAACTATGTTGTCTGCAGCTTTTTACTGGATTCAGCACTTTCTGCACGTCGTATCATTTGTGTATACACTTTGACTATTATGTGTACAGCAGATTACAGGTATCTGACAGCACAGATCCTTATCTGTGGGGATTTATCCTGTTCCTTTCTGACTCACCAAGGCTCAGCAACTTGTAGACGGTAGGGTGTCAACAAATATTTGTTGATGTGAATGACTAAAACCATATTACCTTAAACTAGTTAGGGGCATGTACCTTCTGTTCTTCCTTCCCTCTCAAATATGTCAGAGGAAGAAAAAAAATCTGCTCTATCCAGCATAATCTTCCAAGAATTTTGTAGAAATTCAAAACACATACTGTATCCAACTCATGAACTCATCAATTTAGCATGTACCCAAGGATTTGCAGGAGACTGGAAAAAAGGAAACAAGCTAAAATAGAATATGCCTTTTTTATGTTTGATGTTTTTCTTGCTTGATTTTCCTGGGAATATTTCCAGAAGAAAGGGCATACTTTTTATATATAATACATGGTGATATAGATACATCTAAAATATATCTGTATATGTATATATATGTGTGCATATTTATTTATTTATTTATTTTTTAATGAGGTATACCTCATTGAAAAACTTCAAGCCCGGAATAGATTTTGAAAGCCACACTGTGGCTCCTTATGACTAAAACCTAGTTCCTTCTGTCAATAATGCTTTGGGACCAGGATGTCATGGCTTTGGGCCTGGCTGTCTGCCCTCAGTAGATGCCCACCATCTCCTGTCAGCTGATTAGAGAGAAGCACATTGGCCAGGCACATACATGCACACATGTGCGAGGCAGGACCCTGCCTGGATTTTGTCTTACATGGGCTTCTCAGATCCTCTTCACTGGAGCCCAGAAAGGCACACTGGAGAGCTGGCTCCAGTTTGTCCGGATCCATTAGGACCTCGGCTCCGGGCAGCCACCTTATCTGTAGGGAGAAGATATGGGAAGCTGTGGCCCCCACTGACAGGGGTCAGCCTGCAGGTGCTTTCACTCCTGTCAATCAATCCGCAAGCCAGCTGACAGGTCCTTACTGAGCACCTTCTGTATGCACTGCCTGCACGGCACTGCTCTAAGCAGGCGGTGGAGATGCGAATTCCTCTGACACTGGTAACTCAACTTTGGCCTCAGGGAAGGGGGTTGCTCCTCCTTCCACCCTCCCCACATTCATGGCCAGAGAGTCCCCAGCAACTTCACCTTCGGGGCCCTCCTGACCTGTTATAGCAGCAGGCTTAGGGTACAGCTTACTTTTAAAGCTAAAGTAATAATGTCTGTAAGGTGATCAAATTCACAACAAAATTTACTCTTGTGATCCCAAAGCTTGCTAAAAAGTAGGTGATTTTTAGATTTTTGAGGTGCAGAAAGGAAGAAAGATGGGAAGGCAATTTATCATTTGTTTTGACAAAAAGAAAATTAAAATGAAGAGGTTCACCCAGGCCCTATATTTTATCCATGTCCTTGGCCGAAAGTGTAGAGAGGTTTGATGAGCTAGAAAGATCCGCCAGACTGAGTGCGTTCTCCGATTCCTTCAGTCATTTCTGTGTTGGGCCCTGTGCTGGGCCTTAGAAACACAGTAGCCAACCTGACTCGCAGTCTGGCAGGACACTGAAGTCTTGATTTGATTCCTGGCAAGCGAATCACGTGACCCTGAGAAGAGACTTCTCCTTTCTTGGTCTCCACGTGCACATCTGTAAAATTGGACTGAGACTGGAGGGTGGCCCAAATTCTCTAGTTTTCCTCTAGCTCTATCATGGGGCCCTCTAAGATCAGGGGCACAAACTCTTATCTCAGAAATGGGGGTGCTTGTGCCCCAGCACCTCTCTGTGAGGGGTACTGGACAATGACACCCAGATTTCTGAGGGTCAGCAGGGGAGGCAGTCCTGGGCCAGGAGGTGCCCACATTTGGCTGCTTCCTCAGTGCTCCCTGGAGAGGAGCCTGCCTCCTGCCACTCAGCCCCAGCACAGGGTGCTGTGCACCTGACTGCCTTTCTCTGGGTTCTGCAGGCTCAGGGTTGGAAGTCAATTACAGGAGCAGCTCTGACACTGGATGGAAAAGGGGCAGAGTTTGGCACAAACTGTGACAGGAGGAGCTTCCCATGCAAGAGGAGTCCAGGGCCGACGTAGAAGCTTCTCCCTCCCCCTGCAGACCATGCTCCTAGGAGGACAGCCCAGAGCGCCCGCCAAGCTCATCCATCCCGATGGCACTGGCAGATAGTTGGCCCTGGCACCTGGACAATCCTGCTGTCTAGTCTGTGCAGAACTTACTCAGCAGGAAGAAATTATAAACTTTCAAATCCAGGGTTCTTAACCATTTTTGTGCCTTTTTGAAGCTTATGGATCCCCTCTCAGAAGAATGTTTCTAAATGCAAAAATTTGAATCCACATATAGAATTATAAAGGACACAAAAGACATCAATTATATGGAAATTCAATTATCAAACTGTATTTGTGATAAAGTGATATGCACTTCCTTATTAACATATTAAAAACAAGTTCCACTGTAATATCAAAGTGGTGATGCATGCAAAAGATACACCGTCTCTCTCTGCAACAACTATAATGTGATATAAAAGTAACTGTGGTCCTTATTGGTTACAAAATCACAGGCACTGCTAATATCACTGTGTTATTGCTACAGAACAGGATTTATTTTATTTATTTATTTATTGAGACAAAGTCTCACTATGTTGTCCTGGGTAGAGTGCCATGGTGTCACAGCAACCTCAAACTCGTGGGCTTAAGCGATTCTTTTACCTCTGTCTCCCAAGTAGCTGGGCCTACAGCTGCCCACCACAATGCCTGGCTATTTTTGGTTGTAGTTATCATTATTGTTTGGCAGGCCCAGGCTGGATTCGAACCCACCAGCTCCGGTGTATGTGGCCAGCTCCCTAGCCGCTGAGCTACAGGCGCCAAGCCCAGAACACAATTTAGCAACTTAAAAATAACAAACATTGTCCCACTCAGTTTCTGAGGGGTGGGGAGCCAGGAGCAGCTTAGCTGAGTGTTTCTGCTCAGTCTCTCCCACCAGGTTGCTGTCCAGTTGTTGGCTAGGACCGTGGTCATCTGAAAGCTGGAGGATCGGCTTCCAAGCTCACTCATGTGGCTGTTGGCTGGACGCCTTATCACATGTCAAGACGTGGCAGCTGGCTTCCCTCAGAGCGAGTGATGCAGAAAGGGCACAAGATCCCTAGACAGAGCCACAGACTTTCATACCTAATCTCAGAAATAACAATCATCATTTCTCCTGTGCCCCAGGCCATACAGGACTGATGGGGGGGTGCGCTAAACAAGGGGGTGAACTTCAGGAGGCATCCCTGGGGCCATCTGGGAAGCTGACTACCATGCTTGCATTCATACTGGGAGGACACATCAAATTCCAGTTACAACTCAGTAAAAATAAAATAGATAAATCTTTCATCCACATTCCTGGACCCTGAATTCTACTCACGGACTCCAGATTAGCCATTCCTGATAGACAGAGAGTATCTTTGCTTCCAATTTCTAGGCTTTTTCCCCCATGATTTATTTTTTTCAGCTTTGCCAAGGTACAGTTGACAAAAATTATATACATTTACGGTGTACAGCTTAGTGTTTTGATATATGTATACATTGTGAGATGACCACCATGATCATGCTAACTAACATATTGTCACCTCACATAGTTGAAGGATAGTCACGTTGCTGTACATTAAAACATGTCTAGAATGTTTTGATCTTGCAAAACTGAAGCTTTATACCCTTTGAGCAGCATCTCGCCATTTCCTCCCCTTGCCAACCCTTGGCGACCACCATTCCACTCCCTACTGCTACGAGCTCCAGTGTGTTCGGTTCTACACGTGAGACCGTGAGACATTCGTCTTCCTGTGTCTGGCTTGCTCTACGTGGTAGAAGGTCCTTCAGACTCACCCGTGCCGCACGCAGCGGGATTTCCTTCGTCCTCGCTCACCCTCTCCCTTTCTCACTTGCTCCCCTGGTGAAGGCGAACCTGCCACGCTGAGAGCTGTCCTTGGAGAGGCTGATGTGGCAGAGACGTGAGGGAGGCCTCTGCCCACCAGCCAACAAGGAGCCGAGGCCCCTCAGCCCAACAACCACATGAGTGACCTTAGAAGGGGACCCTCGTCCAGTCCAGCCCTGCGATGACCGCAGCCCCGGCCAGCGCCTCCATCACAACCTTGTGAGACTCTGAGCACAGCTGAGCTGTGCCTAAATTTCTGAGTCATGAAAACAGTGATCATAAATGTTTGCTGTTTTCTGCCACTCATTTTGGGAGTAATCTGTTATTCGGCGATGGAAAAGGAATATGCTATCACAAACTGTAACATCTCATGCCTACCCTGGCATTTCCTATCCTTCGCTTCAGCACACTCCATTTTTTTTCTCCTTACCACTTTTCGCCGTATACTTTTCACTTGTATATATCATTGTCTGTCTCTCCCATTAGAATAGGAGCTCCATGAGGGCAGGTATGCTCTGCTAGAACTGTGTCTATAACAGTGCCTAGTATACTTCCAGTGCTCAATAAATGCTTGCTGAATAAATGAAGAGAGTAAAGGGGGAGATAGGAGGGATCATATGTGGGAGAGGAACCCTTGGGTGTGCTGCCTATACACACCCTGCCCTTCCTTCCCCTCCACTGTGATATTAGTCTCAACATCCCAGTCCCATCTCCAGTGTTTCCCTTGACCTGGAAAAGCAGGGCCCCTGTCCCAGCCCTGAGTCATCAGGGACTGTCTTGCTCAAGTTTTCTTATGTCCTTTCCAGTGCCTGGGACCATCCTGGGCTATTAGGGCATCTGCTGAGTTGCCCCCGGCCCAGCCTGGGTCTTGCATAGGCCCTGTCCTCATTGCTCTTCCTCAGGGCTCCCCAGAACCCTCACCTCACCCCCCAACCCAGCACACACGAAGCCCTGCACAGGGGGCCTCCCTATCCCCACTGAGAAGCATTACAGTGACGCACTACTAGTGACAAGAGTGCGTTGGTTAAGAGAATAACAACAACAACAAAGAACATTACAGATTTAAGGGGAATTAATAACATAGGTTTTAGTTGAAGAAATTAGCTTTAAGGACATTTTGAGGACAATGAGCAAATTTGAATATGGAGTAGATATCAGATAATATCTGTATGATGATAATTATAAGTCTTCATTCTTAGGAGCTGAATGCCAATGTATTTGGGGGTAGAATGTCATGATGTTGGTAACCTTTAACTGGTTTAGCAAAGAACTTTTAATTATATTCACACACACAAACACACATATGTATGCATGCATATGGTGACAGCAAATACAGAATAAATGTTAACAGATGTTAATATAGGTGGGGAGTGTGTGAGTGTTGGTAACACTAAAGTGTTTGCTTTAGCTTTTTAAATTATAATTGCTTTAGCTTTCCACTGTTAGGTATGTTTGCAAATGTTCCTAATAAAAAGTCTTGAACATTTAAACATATGTTCATTTTCAAATACAAAACTGGGCTTCAGAGAGGTGAAAGATGACACAGACAGTGGGGGCAGGTTGAGAATGTGGGTGTCCAGACTCCCAGTTCAGTTTTGTTTTCATCCCATCTTACGTCCTCCCTTACATTTTTCCCAGCTCTGAAATAAAGGCTCATCAAATTGATGAGTCAGGAAAACGAAAGACATATCACTCCATCTCCAATTCATTGGGGATCAGGAAGGTTTGTCAATTTCCCCCAGATCCACAGCTGATCAGTTTTTCTGGAGCCCATGTGCTTGTCATCATGAGCTGCCCTATGTACTTAAGCAACTTAACAACTAAAGAAGGAAGTTTCATCTAAGCCTTTAAAAATGATAGAGATAAACCTTCAACAGGAATACAGTTCACACACTTTTGGTCTCTACCAAAAAGGTGACTTTCGCCTCTGTCACTTTTAAACTCTTCTCTCCCCCCTATTTTGTTCTCGGCCCCCACTTATTCCAGCCTTAATATAGCACAGCTCTGATTCTAATGCTAACACTGAGGTATATCATCTTGAGCATGGCACTTAAACTTTCTCCGTCTCCATTTCATCATTGGTAAAATGAACACAATAACAGTGTGGCAGGCAGAATAAGGGCCCCAAAGGAATTCATGCCCTAATCCCCAGAAGCTGCGGATTCTGGGGATTAGGCAGGAAAATGGGCTTTGTATGTCTAAGGTTATGCACAGACCTTGACATGAGAGATTATCCCAGATTATCTAGGTGAGCTTAATATAATAACATGAGTCCCTGAAAGCACAGAACTTTTCCAAGGGGTGGTCAAAAGGAAAGAAGGATTTGCCGGCTAATTGTGGAAAAGAACCTACATATCCCTGAAAATTAACTTCATCTGATTAAAGCAGAAATGGGAATAGGTATCCCCAGAAAGTACTGAAGGAGCCCTTAACAAACCTGGGAATTTTCTAGTGACCGTATTTTTATTATAAAAACTAAAATGAAAAAGATAAACATACTTTAATAATATATTTTATCTGACCCAATGTATCTAAAAATTATCATTCTAACACATGATACATATTAAAGTTAATGGAATATTTTTTATTGTTTTATACTGTCTTTATTTACAGCTATAGCTCATCTCCATTTGGACTTGCCAAATTTCCAGGGCTCAGTAGCCATGGGCAGCTGGTGGCTACTGCATTAAACAACGCAGCATCCAGAGCATAAAACAAAGGGTCTCTGGATTGAAGGACGCCGGGCACAGTTAAAGGCAAAGGAGTTATGCTGAAAGGCTGGGAAAGGCTTAAATTCTAAGGGTTGACATCTAAATTTTACAGAGGTGGCCAACATGTAGAGAATATTTTATAAACTTTTATAATGAATATTTTATAAACAAAGGTATTTTAGCTACAACTTCCCATTTTCCTTACGTATGGCAACTTTATGTGTAACTTTTGTGACACCCCATAAACTAAAGGAAAACAGGAAAGAAAGATAATTAGAGGATCTATCCAGAAGATCCAGAAAGAGAATAGAAAAAAAATCAAGGGAAAGAAATCAACAAAGAGATAACTTATGTAAATCTGAAGCACGAGTTTCCAAACTGAAAGTCTCATTGACGCAAAGTCCAATGGACAAAAGAAGACCCACACCCAGGCGCCTTGTCATTAAATTTCAGCGTACTGGGGAAAGATGGGGCTCTTACCAGTTTCTGGAGAGCCATAACAGTTCCTACATACAGGACCAACTATTGTAATTGCTTTAGCTCTCTAAACATCCTCAGTGGAAGTTAAAGGACTATAGAGAATTTTCCTTTAAAATTGTAAGTGATCTCTTACCCAGCGAATGGTGAATTTAATGTGAGGGAAGAATTAAAAACATTTTCAAATATGCAAGGTCTCAAAAAGAGTGAAGTATGAGGAATACTGGAGAATGTGGTGGAGAGAGATTCTCACGACAACAATACTGTACTAGAGCAGAGAGCAATCAGTCAGAATAGAACATATCAGAATGTTCCACTCAGAAAAGATGTCTTCGAAGAGTCAAAATGGGTAGAATAGCTGATATATTTGAAAATATTAAAAGAACACTTAAGTATTGAGGGATTATTGGGAGCTGAGGTTTGTGAAGGGCTCCTTCAACATTTTTTGCGGATAATTATTCGTATATTTCTCCCAATTAATGATAAGTACATGGAAAACTCAGCAAATGATAAAATAAGACAACAAAATACCAAATAATAGGGAAGTGAAAAAAAGTGTAAGACAGAAAAAGTAAGAGTGTACAGCATGGTTCCATGGCCAATAGTATTCATTCACTATTATTATTGATATATTTTACATTAGGATAGAACTATGCCATGTTGTAAGGGAATAGGAAGTGGGCTTGTAGGGGGGTGATGCTGTGAAAAGAAGTTAAATCCTGATTTTTTTTTTTAGTTTTAGCCATTACAGAGAATGAAGTAGCAATAGAATCATGTCACTCAGAAATAGGACGGTAAATATCAAAGGAAAGAGGTGAAGTTGCTGCCTGGGAGCAAGTATGGCACGGACTACTTCTGGTTTCGATAATTAGTTGTGTGCACTGGATAACTAATATTACGTACACTTACAACTTCCATTAAATAAACACTAAACTTAATGACAAAAAACAAAAATGTAAAGAAGATGCCGTGTGATCTGACATTGCGTTTTTGCTCACTTTGTGCTACCACCGCAGATGGGCGGAGGGCAAAAACGCAGGGAGCCTGGGGGGCCTGTGGAAGCTTCCCCAGAAGTCTCAGGGCAGCGGCAGCCCCCTTTCTCCTCTTCCTCCACCATGGCCATGAATAAAGCATTGAGGACACTCACCTTCTTCTCCCTGAGGAGAAACGGAGAAACGGGAAGAACACAAAGAAGGGGTTTGTCTGAATTGGAACAGTAGGAGCTGTTCACTGGCAGAAATTGCCCCGAGATTGACTCCCCATTGCCTTGGGTCCTAAGATCCTGGGAGAGAAAAGGTCAGTCCATGTTTTTCCCCCTTAACTTTTACAAGTCAGGGTGTTTGTAATTAGGAAAGGAGCCCTGCTGTGGGATCTTGAGCTTTCTTCCCCAGCACGTGGCTGGTTGTGACAGTTGCGTCAGCCATAGGGATGGGTGAGCGGGAGATCTACCTGATGATCAGCAAACAAAATACCTTGTCCTAGACCAATAAGTAGAGGAGAGTCAATGGAGAAAAATCATCATGAAGCAGGCGAGCGGTCCACAGTGCCGCTTAAATGCTCCTAATAACACACGTAAGAGTTGAGGGACAAAGGATCTCACTCCTTACAGGGAAGGCCACGTGGCTGAGGCAGACTTGGAGGCAAATGCAAGTTTTCAAAAGGCAAAAAACAGTGCAGAAAGAACATTCCAGTTAGTGAGAATAGCTTGAATAAAGATACAGAAACGGGGGAAAGACAAAATTCAACTTGAGAGCCAGCTATACGCCATTGTCAATATCAGCTTCAAATGGTAGCACAAACCAAGCTCCCCCTTCTGTAAATCTGCCAGGACCACGTATTAGTCTGTGTCAGGGCCAAGATTCAAACTCAGGTCAGCCTGATGCAAACTCTGTGCTTCCCCACCCTTGCGTGCTGCCTTTTAGGTGGACATAACAAAGTGCACGGATACTTGGGAAATCATTTTGGGTTCCTCGCAAGTCAAAGGAGATAAACTTCAAGTGCAAAGAGTTTAATTGGAAGGTGATTCCAGGAAAATGTGGTAAGGAAATGGGAAAATGAGACAGGAAAGGGAAGAGAACTGATAAAATGTTCATTATTAAGCCAATTGCCAGGGTGGACAAGTTGCTGAATCCCACTGGGGAATCCTTGGATCACGTGGGGGTATAACCTGTACCTCAGAGTTATCCCTCCCCAAGGAGGCAAGGTTAGCTTGGGTAATTATATATTCCTGCTGTGGACTGAAGGATGCAGGGGATGGGAACGTTAATTCCCCAACACTTTAACCAGCCTGCCATACCCATGACCAGAGAAAACCCCCAAAGAAATGCAAGCACTGGAAGTTGGGCAGACGTGCACTGCAGTGGTGAGGACACAGGGAGACGGGGTGGGGGGAGGGGACCACCAAAAGCTCCATGAAGCAGGGA
The DNA here is from genome assembly GCA_963574655.1 of Perodicticus potto. Lineage (NCBI taxonomy): Eukaryota > Metazoa > Chordata > Mammalia > Primates > Lorisidae > Perodicticus > Perodicticus potto. The sequence continues at coordinate 16,475 of CAUYRH010007269.1, forward strand.
CTGCATTGGTTCTCCCACTGTGCATCCACTGCCTGGCACAGAAAGAGGCTTAGGAAACGTTTATGGAAGAAAGGAGGCAAGGGAAAGAGGGAGGGCAGTGGAGAGAGGAGGAGCAGACTCAGGGACCCTCCACTGCACATCTCCGAGACTCTAAAGAAGAGGCCAGAAGGAAGAGCATGAAAGTTTCTCATGAGACTTTTCCTCAGTGTGCTCTCGAACTCAAAAGTTCTAGAGCAGGGAAATGACGGGATCAAGCAGAACTTTAGGAAGATGAATCTATTATTCTTCTGTTCAGCAAATGTTTTTCAATCTGAGTGAACAACGGTTTCATTTTTGTAAGGATAGGGCAAAAAGTAAAAGATTTATCTTGCTGCAGCCCATTCTTAAGTGAGCTCATTGCTCATGAAGAACAGCTGCTGAATTTCACCAGCTTTCCACTCCCGGTCTGAAGGTGCAAAGAGCAGCACTCACCCCGAGACAGGGGAGTGTGAGGACAGAGAAGGCAGGGCCAGCTGATGCCCTTGCGGGTGTGAGGACGGAGATGGCAGTGGGCCATGAATTATGATAATGCCGTTGCACTCCAGCTTCAGTAACAAAGTGAAACCTCGTCTCCCTGAGGGGATGAAAAAAAGAAAGGAAAGAAAGGGGAAATGTTCTTGGAGGACAGGCCCAATTCTGAGATACAGTTTTTGGTGTCATTCTTGGAAGCACAACCTGATGTTTGTTCTCCAACTTCCATTTTACACACTGTAAAAAATTATTTCTTACCATTGAGACTGTCCATTGAGAGTCGAAGCAGACAAAGATATTTTAGTGCTGACAACATTGCTGGCATTCCATTGCCTCCAAAGGTGATCCTGTTTAAAAGAAAAGTACTCATTCAATGGTAGGATGTCTAAGTGATTTTTTTTTTGAGATAGAGTCTCACTTGGTCACCCTTGGTAGAGCCGTGGCATCATAGCTCACAGAAACCTCGATGGGCTTAACTGATCCTCTTGCCTCAGCCTCCCGAGTAGCTGGGACTCCAGGAGCCCGCCAGAAGGCCTGGCTCTTTTTAGAGACCGGGTTTCACTCTGGCTCAGGCTGGTCTCAAACTCATGAGCTCAAGTAATCCACCTGGCCTTGAACTCCTGAGCTCAAAGAATCCTCCCAGCTCCCAGAGTGTTAAGATTATAGGCGTGAGCCAACATGACCGGCCTAGGATACCTAAAGTAAGTATTTATTTATTTTTTGAGACAGCCTCAAGCTGTCACACTGGGTAGAGTGTCGTGGCGTCACAGCTCACAGCAACCTCTAACTCCTGGACTTAAGTGATTCTCCTGCCTCAGCCTTCCAAGTAGCTTGGACTACAGGCACCTGCCACAACGCCCAGTAATTTTTTGGTTGCAGCCGTCATTGTTGTTTGGTGGGCCTGTTGCACCTGCAGCCTCACTCCTACAAGCTGACACCTATGGAAACACTTCATATCCGTCTGTCTGCAACAGTAACAATGCCACGAGGATTCTAAGGGCAAAAGGCCTTTGGGAGTTGGCAAGTAGAGTAATGGCTATCTACCAGGGAAATGTACTTAATGGGGAGTCTGAGCATATAAAAATAATATCAAGTCGGCTCAGCACCTGTAGTTCAAGCAGCTAAGGCGCCAGCCACATACACCAGAGCTGGTGGGTTTGAATCCAGCCCGGGCCTGCCAAACATCAATGACAACTACAACTGAAAAAAAAAAAAGACTACCCAGGCGTTGTGGCCGGCACCTGTAGTCCCATCTACTTGGGAGGCTGAGGCAAGAGAATCACTTAAGTCAGGAGTTCAAGGTTGCTGGAGGTTACTGTGATGCTACGGCACTCTACCCAGGGCAACAGCATGAGACTCTGTATCAAAAAATAAATAAATAAATAAATAAATAAATAAATAATAATAATAATATCAAGTCAACCTTCTCTCTAAAAATAAGAGAAAAATCAAATAAAGGAAGCCTATACTTGAAATACCAGTGCTTATTAGCATAGCTTTTAGTGTGAGATTTATGAGGTTCATAGTGGCAAACATATCCACCCTATTTTTGTCTTGAGAATTGAATTCTGGAAAAATGTGATCAGTGCAAAGGCAGGCTGGTTGTCTGGTATTATGACAGCATTGAAAAGGAGAAAAATGATTGACTGGCAAAAGTTTAACAACAGAGTCCAACAGAAACCATGAGCCTTGGCCGTTCTAACTCAATTTGTTATTCTAGCTCAGTAGAGAACGGGCACTGAGCTGGACGCGTATCATTTTTCCTTCCCAATCCGCCCCATACAGCCCCGAGCCTTTTCGAGCTTTCCCTCGCCTTCCAGAGCCTCTATCCGCCCTGCTGTCAGCGGACACGTGTGGTCAGAGCCACAGCTTCTTTCTCCTTTGGCTTCCGGTTCGAGATCCAATGAGAGGTGGCAGCAGAGACAGCAGGAAGAGAGGAAAGTGAGGTGAGACTCCGGAGCAGGACTCCCACCCTGCCACCTCCCTCCGCAAGGCGGAGTCCCACAGACCGAGTTCCTCCAGCTAAGGCCAATGGCTGTGGAACCCGGGCCAGGAACCAACCCCCTCGCCTTCTGACCCGAGGGCGGTGAAGCTGTCCACGGTCAGTACTGTCCCTTGCTGGTTTCTTTTAACCCAGTACCTCTCTGTAAACCTGCCCTTTATTAAACTCCTCAGTTTCCCTCATTGACTGTGTTACTTGTTTCCGGTGGAAACCCTAATTGCAAGGTTGCTGTTGGGGTCCCAGGGCTGATGGGAAGTTTATTTGCCTGCTCTTCACATGCCTCCTTTTGTCTGGAAAGGAGGCCCGCAGGGCTTAGCTCTGTATCCTACTGGGTTGGTCACCTCTGCAGGTGTTTACCAAGGACTACATCCAGTTGGTGTGATGTCAACTCCAGTCAGGAAGGCTGGAGTGGGCACTGCCCAGGAGCAAGTCAGTCACCTGAGGGCCCAGCCTCAGTCTAACCTCTGAGAGCCCAGGGCTTTCCAAATCAGACACTTCCAGACCTCACATGTGCTGCCAAGAGCACGGTATGGAAAAGGCTTCTGTTCTTTAGCTTCTACCTTTTCACGAAAGCCACATCTTTATGCAGTTAATTAGAGCAGAGTAGTCCGGGGACCACTGCTCATATAGACTGACAGACCCTGGCCCAGAATAAGTCTATTACATTCAGCTGATAGACCTGGTCTAATTTTTCCTCAGTAGCAAGACTTTCCTGATGAAGGCAATGGTGCGTTGATTCCCATTTTCACTTAGCTCTTTTTCTCATCACAGATGAGGAACAAATATTTCTCCAGCTGGTGTTTGGGTACTTGGAATAATACTGAACTAGACGACTCTGAAATCAGGCCTGGGCAATAAACTAGGTCAGCGTTTCCCATGTTGTGCTCTGTGGAATCCTAATTCTGTGACACCATGTCTATTAAGAGTGGGAAATGCTTAGAGATTCAAAAAGCACATGATTATGTTAACGGTTCTGATAAGTTCTATAGTTAAAGAATGTGCTTACTTAGTGTAGAATTTCATGTATTTGTTTGGAATGATTTTGTCACGTCATGGCTATTGCCATTTGTGAAATTAGTGTTCTGTGACACCAGCACTGCGGCACGGAAATGCTTCAGGAAATAACCTTTAGAGTCTCTGGGGATGATATTTATCTTGTCAGGGACCCCGTTTCCTTCGCTATCAATTAACATCTAATACCTGAATAGTGCAGGTATTTTCATACACATGTCCTCAGTGAGTCTCATGGTTATGCTGCAAGAAATCAGGCAGGAATTATAAATTCTACTCTACACAGGAGTAGTTGGCCAAATTACATTTCTTACTCACAGGCACACAACTTGTGAAAGGTAAAACCAGAATTTGACACCCAGATTTTCAAATTATAGAATCTATATTTCCTACTATACTGCACTGAATCTTTGAGCTAGAAGGAATCTTAGTGAATATACCTAGTCAGGAAAATAGTACTGCAACAAAGGAGTGACTCAATGCTAATCCAGTGTTGATTCCTGTAAATTTTAACTGATCTTTAAACCAGTTTCTTTACCTCATTTTGACACCTGCTTCTTGTTAGATTTCCAAAGTCCAGTTTGCTCATAATCTCAGAGAATGGGTCACATCCTCCTTCTAAAGTTAAGTGGAAGGTCAGAAACTGAATGTCACAGACATTGGACCTCTCTTTTGTTCATAGAACAAGGCAATCAGGTTGGGGAGCAAGTGATGGTACCCTACATTCATATTCTGTATTCCTGAGGCCAGAAAAACAGTATGGAAATTAATTATATGAGATTAAATTACCTACCTTTATGTGGTCAACTAAAAGAAAAGGAAGTATGATTATTTTCTCTCTCTCTCTTTTTTTTTTTTTTTTTTTTTTTGGAGACAGTTTTACTTTGTCGCCCTCGGTAGAGTGCTGTGGCATCACAGCTCACAGCAACCTCCGACTCCTGAGCCTAGGCGATTCTCTTGCCTCAGCTTCCCAAGCAGCTGGGACTACAGCTGCCTGCCACATTGCCCAGCTATTTTTTGGTTACAGTTTGCCCGGGGCCGGGTTTGAACCCGCCACCCTCAGTATATGGGGCCAGTGCCCCTACTCACTGAGCCAGAGATGCTGCCCTATTTTCTCATTTTTAAAAAGAAAGGCTAAGAAATAATTCAATCACGATGTTCTCATACTCTTTCTCTGTGTTTCCAACTAGTTTTAATCTAATGACTCATCCCTTCATTCGTTTGTTCATTCATTCTTTTCTTGAGGACCTACCCTGGGCCAGGCAGTGTGTGAGGGATGGAGGAAACAGAATGAATAAGATTCATTTCTCACCCAAGCCAAGTATGAATCATCACTACCATCCACAAACATGCATTGAACACCTTGTGTTTAAGGTACCAGTACTGGGTGCTTTAGGGACCTACAACAAGGCACAACACAGCAGGGTCCCTGTGCTCCCAGAATTTGGTCTCCCTGAGGAGATAACCATGCCCATAAAAGGCCAACAGGCATTACACAACACTAAGTGCCAGTGCAGCGGTATGAAGCATGAAGCGTAAGTGCAACCAGCATTCCAGGGGTAGGAGATCACTGGGTCCAGGCAGGTGGGGACACTGTCAGAATGGTATGATTGTGGCCAAAGCTAATAATAACTCTATTATAAACCACAACATTGCAAGAGAGAAGGAATAATGCGAGCGAATGAAACCTTTTTGGGGTTTGAATTGACCTCATGGAAATAAATCTGCCATTTAAAGAGTTTCAATTTTCATTTATGTCAGGAGAGTCCATTTGTGGGTGACTAGTTCCCAAAAGAGGGAACTGGTCTCTTGAGACTGGAGTAACCTTGACTCAGAGAGATGAAAGTTGATTATTCTTTTGAAAGTCATTCAACAATCGTGTGTTAACACTTAAGTAAGGAAATTACCCTAAATTGGATGGTTTGGATTACCTTATTATCTTTGAGAGGCTTTTCTCATGTAATCACTATGTGCTGGCTTTCTTAATTTTTAAGAGGACTAGGATTTTCTCCCTATCACTGAAAATGATTACCTCTCCTGTATTGAAAAAAAGTACTACTTTTTATTTTTCCTCAGGTTTTTCTTAAAAAACTCCAGGAGTTAACAAGATAGTGAGGATTACTATGCAAAAGCTAATCCTTTATTCTGTAAGTTATAAGTAATTTTAAAATATCATTGATGATAAAGATATTTCTGCAGCTTTATTTTAAAAGTTTAGGTACCATATCCTGTTAGTTTTACAGAAATTATAATTTGATATAAAATCCTCTGTTTATGTAGTTACATTCTAAATAGAAAATCAGATCCATGCTTGGTGACATTTTAAAATTGTGTTTACTTTAAATTTTTAGAATCATGTACAGTTAACATAGGATTTATGTGACCACAGAATCAATCAGAAAAATAAGCTTGCATATTTAAGATACTGAATAAAATACCCCTCGACCCACTTTGACCTCTCAGAAAATACCATAAAGTTTGACCACAGATTAAGAAGCATGACAAGTTTCTTCCGTCCCAATAAGGGCAACCTTTAAAAATCTGAGCAAAATAATTTTCTTAATTTTTTTTTCTTAAAAAAATCCAGGAGTGAGAACTCAATCTGCAAAACTATGAAAGGCAAAATCCCAGGAAGGTAAGTTGAGCACATAAATTTACTTTGACCCCAGTGGCATTTTCTGAACCTGACGAAACATGCAAAACTGAGGTGATTTTGGTGGCCTCACAGAGCAGTAAGGAAGAAGCCAAAGCCTGGACTCTATCGTGGTGAAAAGTCCCATTTTTCCCCTGTGTATTAACCTGGGTCCAAAAGCCTGTGCCCCCAGGGAAATGGTCAGCCTAGAGCAAACCAGCTTGCATGGATTTGCAGCCCTGGTTTGCATCACCAGCCTAGTCTAAGGGACTCCAAGCCTTGGGCTTAGACTAAGCATGTTCCTAACTGGCAATGCCCCAGGAACAAATAAAAATAGTTTCAAGAGAAAAGTTCCATAATTCCAGATATCCATCATTGTTAAATAATTTTTCAAGGACAATGACCAGCCTCCGGTCAAATAAGACCACTTAAACAAATATGACAACACGAAAATCAGAAGAAAGAATGGATAATAAACAAAGCCATAAAGACTTCAAATGTTGGAATTATAAAATAGAGACTACAAAATATATGTATTATGTTTAAAGAAATAAACACAAGTCTCTAAAGAATTAGAAACTAAAAAGGTTGATAGCATCACCCAATGTTTGTAAAAGCAAACAGACAAAATGCCTTTAAACACTGCCACCCATATTCCAGTGGAACAAGTAAGGCTGGGGACCACCTGCCAAGGTCATACATTCTTCCTGGGGTCACCAGTATCCAACAACTAACCAATACTTGTTATGAAGTCCTGGCCAATCTGACCACCCCACACCAACGTGGAACAGCTCTCTAAGTTATCCCATCCTCAGACTCCCTGAGGTCACCTGACCCTTCTGTTGAGATTGCCTTAATGCTTGATCTCTCTGGGTGACAACCCATGGCTGTTGCTTGCGTACAGCAGGTGTGGGTAATTGACCCCTGCTGTTATACAACAGGCCTTGGAGGAATATACTTGGCATCTATTTGATTCCCTTGGGTGCCTTCTGCTCTTCCCTTCCATGACAGTGAATAGACAGATGCGGTGACCTGGCTGGAGAAGGGCCTGGCCACTGGGGGCTCAGACCTTCAGGGTCTGAGTCACAGGACAGTGTCAGCCACTGCCTCAAGCACAGATGTTAGCTGAATGTGAGATAATTCCCGAATGTGGAGGGAAGGAGGGAAATGGTGAATGAGAGTTTGGGCCCAGAGATCAATGGCAGTTGTAGTTCATCCCACTGACCCTGTAAGTTTTCAGGAATTTGGGAGGAACTTCTCTCGGAACCTGCTCAAAACAGTGGGTCCAAGGAGTGAGAGGAGTGGACTTTGGTGGATGCAGTTCTCATCAGCCAGGTCACACATCAGGATGAGACACTCACTCCCCATGTATCTAGGACAGCCCAGAACTGGTAGCCCTCGTGGTATTTGCCTCGGAGCAAATGCAGACACAGACACCACAGATCCTAAGGTCCCCCCTCCTTCCTGGGTGGCCAATGTCCCCTGACTAGTCAACATGGTGATACAGCATGTCCTGTCCCCCCTCTCCTGCAGGTGGGCACCTTTGAAGATGACTCCTCATGTCTTCCACTGAGACATCCAGCATCGCAGTTGAACTTCTCCCTGTGCCCAGTCCTACTTTCTTCTCTTCTTTTATACATGTTCAACTCCAAGGGCATGTCTTCATAAGCCTCCTGACACTAATGTCTGTATCAAGTTCATTACTTAGGGGACCAGTCCATGACACTCGTCTTCATAGAGTCAAGCTTCTATACTTCATTGCAGTCCAGACATTTCGTCTTTGGATGTCCTCGAATTGCGAAAACCTTATCTAAGTGATAAGAAATCTTTGTTCTTTCTGCCAACCTGGAGAACCTTTCAGGAAACTTCTTAGAAATCGCTCTGTGAGGAGTATCAAGACTTAGCACATGTCCCACCAAACGCATCCCCAGTTGTCATTTTCGACAGTGTCTTCAGTCCAGGTTCTCCGGAGGGGAAACAAGTGTCCATCCCCACTCATAGCTGAAAACACTCTATTGATTCAAAGTATTTGCATTTTAACTTGCTTAAGAACCAGGGCTATTTCTCTTAAAGAGAGTGGGCTACTGTAATGCCCGTATATCTATAATTGGGTGGGAATTGTAGGAATAGTCTAAAATAGGAATATGAGCAGGGAGACCAGCTGCTGACTGTGGAGTTTCAGATTTGGTGCCCCTGGGGAAGGCCACCGTATGACTGAGTTGGTTGAATTAAAATCACTAAGTGACTAAGGGTCACTTCTTATGGGGGTTAGTAGAGACAAGTTTCATTCCTTCCCCCTAACTCTGCCCATCCCCCAAAGCATTGAAAGTAGACTGATTAAATTTGCCTTACTGGAGGATGTGCACACATCCACATCACTCTGCGGTTAATATAATTAAGCAGAAGCCTCAGCTGTGGCAGCCACTTTACTACTTAGCCATTTGCACTTGCCCCCTCCAGATCAATCTAAATGCAATTTCTTGTATTAGGTTCTTTGTTGGTTTGCAAATGAATTTTATTTTTGTAACAAACATTAGGTCCAGGAACATCTATTTTTAATAAGAAAAATAGACACATTAAAAATAGGGCTGGGTTATTTTTTGGTTTTGGAGGTGGAGGTAACAGAGCATGGGGGAAGTTTAACCAACCATGGCCTGTTTTACTGATTTCAGTCAACACAGGCGTTCCCAGTTATGATGTATTGTATATTGGATTTATTTACCTTCAGGTGCTTTTATTGGGGAGCAATGGGATTAAAGAAGAGAGAACTAGGAAATTAAAGCCTTTGGGAGAATACAACCAACTTGAAATCCAAGCATTCAGCATTAAAACCAAACAGGATTCTGTAAGTTTCTCTGCAACTAGGTTATTCTCACTCAGAAGCCAGAGTCCTGGGGAAAGGAACATGCCCCAGGTTGCAGATCAATTCCTCTGCAGACATATGCATATGACTTGCCTTTGCAATTAGAGAAAGACATAAAACTCAATTAGGGCTTTAAATGATTCAAGTGCTTAATAGTTGTATACTTTCTCAATAGCTCCAAAGCAATACTATTTCCCCAAATTCAGGGTGCAAAGACTGCTAAGAACTGAGAATGAGTTTGTGTAGTTAGTAAAATTCTCCTCACTCTCACACTTCTACAGCTGAGAGCCCTGCCCTTTAGCCCAGGCCTGGCCTGCTGTCTCAGGAGAGCCTCATCTCTGCCTAGAGGGCAGGAAAAGGTGGGGCTTGGGGGTGAGGGGAACCACAGAGTGAGAGGCAGCTCTTTGCCCTTTGCTTATTTCATCTGATGGCTGGTTTTTCTTTCTTGAAAGAGGAAGGAAAACAAGAGAAGGAAAGATTGCAGGCAAAAAGGAAATATATGTCTGAGCGCACATTCTGATTTGGGAGTTGGTCGCTCAGGCAGGGCTTTCGCTGATATTCACATTATGTGTAACCAGGCTGATAAGCTGAAAATTAGTTTCTGTTTTGACTTTGTCCCAGAATATCAAAACATTCACTTTCTCTTGATAGAAAACGGGTCGAGAAGACTACCTGGCAGCATGTTCTAAGGACCTCTAGGGCTTGGGTGTTTCTTGGCCATGAAACTCAAAGAGTAACTGGCCTGCACCTAGTATAAGAGAAATTTGCTTTTTTGCTTTAAAGATGGAGACAATAAAAAGAGAACAAGGAAAGAAACACAAGGAGGGAGAGAGAGCATGGAGCTGTGGACCGAGGTGAGGTCTCGGTGAGGGCACCTGCTGGCGAAACAGGCCAGGCAGAGGGCTGCCAAGGCCATGGGAAAGGCAGCAAGGCTGCTCTTCCCCGTCAAGGCCCTGCCTTGCTGTGTCACGAGACTCCATATCTGCTTCAGAATCACCGATGGTGACTCTCTGTTCACATTTTCTTCTTCGTGGAACTCGGTATAGTTTGGGATGTACGGTGCAGAGCAGAGCATGGTACAAGCAGGAGGAGGACCTCCTAGAAAAGTGGCTCCCAGGAATCCACGGGATTCACGGACTCCTGCCTGCTTGGGAGAGTGGAGTTCGTTTGATCTCATTCTCCAAGGAGCAGGGACTCACTGGGTAACTTCTGGGTAACAGGTAAAAGAAAATGAAATAGCATTTGGTGCAATCTGCTTGACTTCCCCAGACAGTAGCATCCAGAATACAAAGGAATGCTCTTTCTCTGCTAATGCCTTGAGGTTCGCATACCCTCAGAGCTCGGGAGGGTCCTCTCCAGTGAGGGTAAGTATGTAAATAAAGTAAGACAAGACGATTACTCTGATACAGCTGAGAAAAAGGCAGTGTTTGTGCAGAGAGCTGAGGGGAAGCAGGTCATCCTTATCAGCTGGAAAGATACTGCGGTGTTCTTTACCTGGAGGCTTCGGCCTTGGAGGGGGACAACTCTTCTGAGCACGGATTTTAAGAACCTGCCCTTCAGGACTACATGCCTTTACAGAAACATCTTCTGTATTTCTGTGAAAGTGAATTTGTGTATGGCTTTTGAGCTGCCATATCAAGGCAAAAGCAAAGAGACTATTGGGTAGAAAGCGGTTACAAAGGCAGCGGGGCCGTCTTCCACAGCACCTGTTGCTTCAGGTGCAGGATTTCTAGGGAAGGGAGGAGCATTTCTTCCTGTCAGGTGGGTCCACAGCCCAGCTCCAGCCACACCAAAGTGTCTCCTCATTAAGGGGAATTCTACATCAGGGAACAGGAACATTTATAATTTGTTTCTACTAACATCTATACCTTGCATATTTTTGCTTTAGAAGATGTTCGACATAATTTTTTTTTTTTTTAAGACAAAGTCTCACCATGTTGCCCTTGGTAGAGTGCTGTGGTGTCATAGTTCACAGCACCCTCAAACTCTTGGGCTTAAGTGATTTTCTTGCCTCAGCCTCCCAAGTAGCTGGGACTACAGGCACCCGTCACAACGCCTGGCTATGTTTTGTTGCAGTTGTCATTGTTGTCTAGCTGGCCCAGTCTGGGTTCGAATCTGCCAGCTTCAGTGTATGTGACTGATGCCATAACCACTGTGCTATGGGCGCCAAGCTCACGTAATTTTTTTTTTTTTTTTAAAGACAGAGTCTCACTTTGTCACCCTCAGTAGAGAGCCTTAGCGTCACAGCTCACAGCAACCTCCAGCTCTTAGGCTTAGGAGATTCTCTTGCCTCAGCCTCCCAAGTATCTTGGACTTAGGCACCCACCACAATGTCTGGCTATTTTTTTTGTTGCAGTTTGGCCGGGGCCAGGTTCAAACCTGCCACCATTAGTATATGGGGCCAGCTCCCTACTCACTGAGCCACAGGCACCACCCGCCAACATAATTTTTTTAATGGCTTGTTACATGCTTTGATAACAAGATAGAGTTTAGAGTCAAACTAAACTAGTTGGCTGAACTCATACAAAACACTTCCTGGTGAAGCCTCAGTTTCTTCATCTGTAAAACAGGCTGCTGATAACATGTCATTTTTTAAAGAAAACTTTCTTGGGCTCAACACAGACTGCTCTGTAATTGACAGTCTTTAAACCACAGCTCTCAGAACCTTGGGAAAGTAGATTGTTAGTGTATTATTTACATATTCCTCACTGGTTCCAACCTTTTTGAAAACTTTTAATGCTTCATCTCGAGTCAATTGTCTTATTACCATTTATTTTCACCACTGCCCTATGAATTCAGCACTCTCATCACCCCCATTTTACAACTGGGGACAGTGCAGTTCGAGAGGTTAGGCAGCTGCCCACAATTACCCATTAGAAACCCAGTGTGACTCTGAGCTCGCCCCTGGGAGCCTCCTCTAGACAGCAGTCACACGGTTCTGTCTCGGTATTAGGTTTCCATGCAATGATTTCCTCATGCCTCCGCCTCCTGCCTGGAAAGACAGAAGTTGCTTAGCACTACCCAGACACTTAAATTTATTGCACTATGCATCAACATCTCTACTTTCGGAAATCTCCGAATGGTTTCATCCTAGGCCCTTGGCATGAAGATTTGATGCAGAGACCATGAGCTTCCTGTAGTGTTTGGAAAGTGCCACATGATGAATGGCCACTTGGACTTTGTGAGGTCTTTGCTGCAGCCTGATGTTGATCAGACAAGGGATGATGAGCCGCTTGGCTCCTCCCCAGCTGGCAGACACTCGCCACCCCTTCTCACACCTTCCACAGCCCAGGCTCTCCAAGACCACACAAAGCCACTCGCTGCCAAATGATGAAAAATCCTCTGACCTTCCTCCTGATTGTTTTTAAATTAAAAGGTACTTTGGGGACAACTGAAATTCCCCCAAGTGCTTGTCTGAGTGATTTTGGCAGCTTCTCCCAAAGTGTTCTGGCTCCCAGCACAACCACCCAGCCTCAGACTTTCCACTCAGCACAGGACTCAGGCCCTGGTTGTTTTCTGAGCTCAGGCTCGCTAAGCCTGATGCCAACCCTTCACCTGCTGGGGGCTCCTTCCTGCCCCAACTTGATTTCTGAAAAGAGGAGCAAGGCAAAGGGCGCTGAGGACTGGGCTTTTGGGAGAGCACCTCCTGGCACCTCTGCTGGGGAGCACACCCATGAGCACCGAGAATGAGATGCTTCGGGGGCCTTTGCTTAGGCTGTCAGGGAGGACCCCCCACTGATGGAAGTACAACATCCTTAGGGGTTTCCTCCCTACCTTCGAGATTCATAGACAGAGCTGAAAGGGGCGCTGAGGAGCTTGCTTTTCTCACTTAACAATGTGTTTTGAGATTTATGCCTGTAGATACATGTAGCTCCGTTTCATTAATTTTAATTACTGTAGTAACTTCCATTATGCAAACATACCACAATTTATTTATACCTTCTTCTGTTTATGTATATTTATTTCCAGTTTTTCACAATTATGAATATGCCACAAGTGAACTTCCTCATAAACGTATCCTTGTATAATGTTTGATAGTTTCTAAGGGTAGATAAATAGAATGAAATCTCTGGGTGTAAGGGTACGCACATCTTTATATGTTGTCAAATTCTTCTCCAAAGTGGTTGTACCAATTTACACCCCCACCAGCATTACATGAAAGTTACCAGACTGACAAAATGGAAAAGTCTAACACCCCCAAGTACTGGAAATATTGTGAACAAATGGGATCTTGTGGACATTTACATTTGTATTTTCCTTATTGCAAGGAACAAGATGAAACATTGCTCTTATTTATTTCACATTCTATTTTCCTCTTGTGTATGTTACTGGTTTATATTCTTAGCTCACTTTTCCATTGGATACTTTTACTTTTTATCCTCTTTGTTTTAGAAATTCTTTTTAAGTGCTGGATACTTTTCCTTTAATTATATGAGGGTCAGTTATTTTTTCCCAGTCCATGACAGGTTCTTGACTTTGACTACATTAAAATTTTAAAACATAATGGGTATAATGTAAGGGTGTCTGGCACACCTCCTTGGTGCCGGACACAACTAAAACATGGACCTTAACAAACAAACACAAACATTATAACCTAATTATTTGTACCCTCATATTAATTTGAAATTAAAAAATAAGAAATAAAATAAAATTTTAAAACTTACAACAAATAGCAACATAAAAAACTACTAAGAGGGCGGCACCAGTGGCTCAGTGAGTAGGGTGCCGGCCCCATATACTGAGGGTGGCAGGTTCAAATGTGGCCCCAGTCAAACTGCAACAACAACAACCAAAAAAAAAAAAAATTAAAAAAAAAAATTACTGAGAATCTTTTCCTTTGCAGTTGTTGTTTTCATAACTCGTTGATATTTGTACCTCGAGATCATAAGTATATTCTTATTTATTTTTTTCTTATACAATTATAATCTGATCTAAGCTGGAAAACTAAGTAAAGCAATTTAAAAAGCAGGAGGGAAAACAAACAAAACCCACAAAATTGTACTTCAGGAAGCCCCACTATTTTCTTCCTTGTTGTGTAGCCTTGAGAGGATGGCAGAACGTCTCTGTAAAATGATACATATCCCTGAGTTGCACACTGGTTGGTTGGGAAGCCCTGAATGAACGTCAAGTAGAAGTGCTATTCATGTGACATGCCCTTGACTGCTATCATAGTCTCATCCTCTGGCATTTTTTTCTAGATCTGTAAACCTCCAGCTGCAGTTAAAATACCATCCTTTACACCCTGGACTAGACTGCTGTGTGCTGACCTGGCTGACTCAGCTGGAATTTGGCAAAAACCACACAAAACTATGAATCTGAGCTGTCATCTTTCATTCGAGTAAAGAAGTCTACAAAGCCTTGCCAGGGGGGCTGTGCCAAGAGTGGGGAGCTAGAACAGGGTCCACAGGGGACCCCGGATTCCTCAGAGGGAAGGGTGGGAGAAATGAAGCAGTGGTCCTCACTCTCTCCCTCAGCCACATTCCTGGTGTTCAGAAGTTTCCCGGAATAATCTATCAGAACTCAGTCTAAGAAACTGGAAACAGAAGAGATAAAGTGTGTTTTGAACTGAACCTCAGCTTTTGCCGTTCTGCAACCCTGCGCTCCTCTGCTGATGCTCTAGCTCTTTGTCTCATGTCGCTCCCCCAGCACTCCCACCCCTACCACCAACTTCCTACCCTGCCTTCCAAAACCTACACTCAGGACAAGTCTGGCCTCAATAACCGTGGCCATTCTTAGAGAGGAATAAAGGAAAGTGGTGTCCTTTTGTTATACACTGTACATGGAGGTGCTATTATCATCATCCCCAGTTTACAGATGAGGAAACTGAGGAATAAGAGGGAAAGTAACCAGCCAAGTTCATGGAAATATTGACTAGCGAAGCCAGATTCACATTAAGGTGGAGCTCTACAGAGCTCTGGCTTCTCGGCCATGTTCGAACCTGCAGCTAGGCTCCGCCTGGGCAGTGGCGGACTTACCCTTGCCACGGAGTGTGTGTGTCTGCACAAGTGCTGGGGCAGATCCACTGGGGCAGGGATGAAGGGAAATCAGAGGGCAGTCAAGGCATAGAATTAGAGAATGTATGCTCTATAAAGTGCCACCTCGAAAAATAATTTTTTAACCACATATGAAATGTGGGTTGGGTGCAGTGGCTCACGCCTGTAATCCTAGCACTCTGGGAGGCCAAGGCATGTGGATTGCTTGAACTCAGGAGTTCAAGACCAGTCTGAGCCAGAGCGAGACCCCGTATTTAAAAACAGCCAGGCATTGTTGGCAGGTTCCAGGAGTTCCAGCTACTCAGGAGGATGACGCAAGAGGATCGCTTGAGCCCAAGAGTTTGAGGTTGCTGTGAGCTATGATGCCATAGCACTCTACTGAGGATGACAAAGTAAAAGTGGAATGAAAGGTTTTATCTTCTGTAAAAGGCATTCTTGAAAATCACCGCTATCCGCAATAACAGCTGATAAGGAGAGGGCAGTTAACTACTGATGGAATTTCAGAAAAATTTGGAGAAAGGTTTGGGAAAAAGAAGTCCATCCTCACACCCTTAATGAATTAGCCCACCTTCATGTCCCCAGCACTGCCAGTTCTGGGCGATGGCCCCAGACCTTCTCTTCAGGGCACCTTAAGGGATCAGGTGACAGATGGAATGGTGAGCTTGTCCTGCCCTGAGTCCTAGGGTTCAGATGGCAGTCACTGGTTCCAGAACTGATCAAAACCTCCTAAAAAAAAAAAAGAGAGAGAGAGAGAGAGCTGAAATGCAGCCCCAGTTGAGAGATTCCAGGTTCTGAGAGAAGGGAATTTTGAGGGAAGGAAGAGTCTTATCAGCTCTTAAATCCATCCATCCCAAGACTCTAACTCTTTCCTTTCCCATGCAAAGGTCAGTAATAAAAATTATCACAAAGTGAAAGAGAGAAAACACCCACTGCAGCCTGGGGAGAGTTTGATTTAGAGATCAAAAACCAATTTGTGTGTGTGTGTGTTTCTCTTTAACACCACTATGGTTGAATTCTGACTCAACTCATAACATAGGAGTATTATTCAAAACTCTATCTCAAAGTTTAAAAACCAAGGGGAGCAGCTTCAGTTTTTTAGTTCAGCATGTAACAAGCTTAGAAGTCATCACTCCATCCTAACAGTGAAAAGATGAACAAACCGAAAAATCAAGAACTCTTCTTAGATCTGTTGAAGAAGTGAGGTCAGAGAGCAACCCCCAAATTAAAGACACAGCCAGGTACAGAGAAACACAAATTATTGTGGTGGAAACCTCCTTGGAAATCACAGCTGGGTAGAGAAACCTAAATGGAATTAATGAATTAGCAAGTCTGAAAGTTAAAAGTTGCAGAAGGACCCCGTCATAGGGAGGCCCCGCATTTCTGTGAGTTTTACATCCAGGAGTTCTACCAATTCTCACAGTAAAGATTACAGAAAAATCCCTTTGGTCTTCTGACTGTGGAAAGGGAAAGGAAAACATTTTTAAATACACACAAGTATTCTGTTCTTCTTAACAAGGCCTACCCTCATAAGAAACTCTTGTTGGAATTTTGGCAAAGACTAATCTACTTCGGGAAAGAGAAATACCCAACTCTAGCCAGCTCTAGTCTTCCACATGGGGAAGGGAAATACACAACTTCAACCCAATCTTGCCTTCCATGTGGAGGAAGAAAAATACCCAACTCCATTTCTTTCTGGCCTTTTAGATGGGTGAATAGAATTACTCAACTGCAGCTCACTCTGCCCCATCCAAAGAGTGGGGAAAAAAAAAAAAAAGGAATCTGAAAAGCACTGGTAAAGTTCAAGTCCATAGGCTTAGGTTCACCAAAGGACTGAGACCTAATCACACTAATCATAGAACTACAGAATATTTCTCCTCCACTCACACCCGACCACTACTTTACTAAAAATCTGTGTATCATAATTCCTTTTACCCAGTATGTTGTGTTTACCTTTCAGCAAAAAATTAAAACATATACTAAAAGGCAAAAGGCACAGTGTGAAAAGACTAAACAGGCAATGGGATTACAGTCAAATATGGCAAGAATGTTGGCATTATCATAGGAGGGATTTAAAAAAACTATTATTAATATGCTAAGGCTTTAATGGAAAAGGAGAGAACACACAAGAACAAGCGAACAATGTAAACAGAGGGATGGAAATGCTAAGAAAGAATTTAAAAGAAAACTTAGAGAAAAAACACTGTAACAGAATAAAGAATGCCTATGATGAACTCATTAATAGATTGAACATAGCTGATGAAAGAATCTCTGAGCTTGATGATATGACTATAAAAACTTCCAAAACTTAAGAGCAAAGAGGAGAAAAAAAATCTAACAAATATCCAAGAACCATGAGACAACAACAAAAGGAGTAACATGTGTGTAACAGGAATGTGGGAAGAGTAAAAGGAACAAAAACTATTTGATGCAATAATGACCGAGGAATTCCCCCCAATCAATCAAACACCAAATGACAGATTAACTAAACTCAGAGAACACATTGCAGGAAAAATAACAAAAAACTATCATATCCAAACTTCAGAGAATCACAGATAAAGAAAAAAGTCTTGAAAGAAGCAAGAGGAGGAAGTCACCTTCTCCACAGAGGAGCAAAGTGAAGAATTACCTCTCAGAAACCACAAAAGCCAAAAGAGAGTAGACTGAAATACTTAAAGCATTGAGAATAAAATATGAGCCTAGAATTCTGTGTCCTATAAAATTATCCTTCAAAAGTGAAGGAGAAATAAGAACTTTCTCAGAAAAAAAATGGAGGGAATTTGATACCGATAGACCTGCATGATTGGTAGATTCTGTGTAATTCCAATCAAAATGTCTGTAAGGTATTTTGTAGATATTAACAAACAGATTATAAAGTTTATATAGAGAGAAAAAATACCAAGAATAGCCAACTCAGCATTGAAGGAGAAGAAAAAAGTTGGAGGCCTGACAGTACCTGACATTAAAACTTACGATAAAGTGGGGCAGCGCCTGTGGCTCAGTGGGTAGGGTGCTGGCCCCATATACCCAGGGTGGCAGGTTCAAACCCAGCCCCAGCCAAACTGCAACAACAAAAAATAACTAGGCATTGTGGCAGGCGTCTTTAGTCCCAGCTACTCAGGAAGCTGAGGCAAGAGAATCGCCTAGGCCCAGAAGATGGAGGTTTCTGTGAGCTGTGTGATGCCATGGCACTCTACTGAGGGCGATAAAGTGAGACTCTGTCTCTCCAAGAAAATAAAATAAAATAAAACTTATGATAAAGCTATAGTAATCAAAATAGTGTGGTACTGGCAAGAGAATAGACAAATAGATCAACAGGACAAAATAGAGGACTCAA
This sequence comes from Perodicticus potto, assembly GCA_963574655.1. NCBI lineage: Eukaryota > Metazoa > Chordata > Mammalia > Primates > Lorisidae > Perodicticus > Perodicticus potto. Next base: position 34,820 of record CAUYRH010007269.1, read on the forward strand.
TAATAGACCCACGTGAATATAGACAACCAATCTTTGACAAAAGAATGAAAGAAATGCAATGGAGAAAAGATAATCTTTTCAACAAATGGTGCTAGCCGGGCATGATGGCTCACACCTATAATCCCAGCACTCTGGGATGCCAAGTTGGTAGATTGCCCAAGATTAGCCCGAACAAGAGTAAGATCCCCATCTCTACTAAAAATAGAAAAAACTAGCTGGGCCTGGTGGCACATGTATGTAGTCCGAGCTATTCAGAAGCTGAGGCAAGATGATGGCTTGAACCCAGGAGTTTGAGGTTGCTGTGAGCTAAAATGATGACCTGGCACTCTATCATGGAGGCAAAGTGAGATTCATTCTCAAAAAACAAAACAAAACAAAACAAAGTGCTGAAACAACTAGACACTCGCCTGCTATAAAATAAAAACAAAAAAAGAATTTAGGTACGAATCTTATACCCTTCGCAAAAGATTAACCCAGAATAGAGTGTATACCTAAATATAAAATGCAATACTACATATTAAACTCCCAGAAGACAACTGGGAGAAAACATAGATGACCCTGGGAGTGCCAATGCCTTTTTAGATATAGCACCAAAGGCACCATTAAAGAAATTCATTAAAACAATAATTGCCAAGCTAAACTTTATTAAAATTAAAAACTTCTGAAGGGAGAAAGATAATATCAAGAGAATGAGAAGTCAAGCCACAAACTGTAATTAATTATTTTGAAAAGACACATCTGATAAAGGATTATTATCTGAAATATACAACAAATTCTCAAAACTCAACAATAAGAAAACAAGCAAGTTAAATTAAAAAACATGCAGAGGACCTGAACAGACGCCTCATTGGAGAAGATACACAGATGATGATAAGCATATCAAATGAGGTTCACCGTCACATGTCATTGGGGAATTGCGAATTAGTACAACAATGAGATACTAACACCAAATGCTGACAAGGATAGGCAGCAAAAAAACCTTTCATTCATTGCTAGTGGGAATGCAAAATGGTATTGCTACTTTAGAAGACAGTTTGGCAGACTCATAAATTTAAACACACTCTTACTATTTGATTAACCAATCGTGGTCCTTGGTATTTACCCCCCAAAGTTGAAAATTATGTCTACACAAAAACCTCCACACAGGTATCTATAGCAGCTACTAATAGTTGCCAAAACTTGGAAACAACCAAGATGTCTTGTAGTGGGGAAATGGATGAATAAACTATGATATATTCAGACAATGACATACTAGTACTAAAAAGAAATGAGCTATCAATCCATAAAAAGCCAGCTATGAAATCTAAATGATTACTGCTGAATGAAAGAAGTCAGTCTAAAAGGCTGCAGTCCTGTATGGTTCCAACTATGGAGAAACTGAAATGATCAGTGGTTGTGAAGTGTCCCTGCAGGAAGGAGGGATGAATAGACAGAACACAGAGAGTTTTTAGGGCGGTGAAACTATTCTGTATGACACTACAGTGGTGGATAGATGTCATCATACATCTGTCCAAACCCACAGGAAATAAAACGCCCAGAGTGAACCCTAATGTAAACTATGGGCGTTGGGTGATAATGATGTGTCACTACGGTTTGTCAGTGAGATGATGCACCACGGCGGTGCATTATGCTGATGGTGGGAAGGTTGTACGTAGGTGGAGACAGGGATATTTAGGACCTCTCCGTACCTCCCACCAAATTTTGTTATGAACCTAAAACTACACTAAAAAATAGTTTGTAAAATTTCAAAAGGTTTTAATTTGCTTTACAAAACTCAAACTACAGTAGTTGGCCTGCAGGCCTTTGTTGGCACCCAGTCTGGGTGAAAGGAATGCCAACTTTTGAAATAATTTGTCTTCAGGAATGGGGGATGAGGAGCTCTCTGAGAGTAGGACTTAGCTAGTTCTTTCTTTTTTCCCTCTTTTCTTTTCCAGCAAATCCATACACAGCTGGCAATCAGAGCAATTCCACACCCTGTTGATGGATGAGACCCTCCGTAACGATTTGGCTTGGACGCTGTCCTAAAGCCGACTTTGTCTCCTTGCCAACTTGAACTTTTATCCTGTCTGTCCTCAAAGAAAACCAGCGTTTAGGTTCATTCCAACTGTAGAATGGTTTAAAGGAGCTTCTTGATCCTTCAAAATGTGTGAAAAGCTATCCCATATTGCAGAGTATGTTTTTTTTTTTAAATAAGAAGAAACAACTTTAGTTGCATCTTACTTGGCTTCAGGAAACATTTTAGCAAATGAGAACTAAGAGTGACGGGGAAATCGGTGTGTGGTTGGATAAAATTTGAGACAGTGTGTTTAATGCCAAATTATTACATTCTTCAAAAATCCAAAGAATCAACATGTGAGCCACTTGAGGAAGGAGAAATGTAAATACAGAGGAATAAAAGTAAGTTGAGCCAAAATAAAAGTAATGAATTGGAAAATAAGAAAATTAGAATGGTTTAGATTAATGTTCTCCCAAATGATTCCCCGCAACTGAACGAAAATGAGAGAAAGACATTTTCCTTCTTAAACTCCAAGAAAAGTGGAGTTGAGAAAGAAAAAAGGAAGGAAGGGAGGAGAGAAAGAGAAAGAAAGAAAGAAAAGAAAGAAAGGAAGGAAGGGGGCGGCACCTGTGGCTCAGTGAGTAGGGCACCAGCCCCATATACCGAGAGTGGCGGGTTCAAACCCAGCCCCAGCCAAACTGCAACAAAAAATAGTCAAGCATTGGCTTGATGCCTGTGGCTCAAGCAGCAAAGGCGCCAGCCACATACACCTGAGCTGGCAGGTTCTAATCTAGCTTGGGCCCTAAAGAACAATGACAGCTGCAACCAAAAAGTGGCCGGGCGTTGTGGCAGGCACCTGTAATCCCAGCTACTTAGGAAGTGGAGGCAGAAGAATCGCTGGAGCCCAGGAGTTGGAGGTTGCTGTGAGCTGTGATGCCACAGCACTCTACCCAAGGTGACAGCTTGAGGCTCTGTCTCAAAAAAAAAAAAATAGCCAAGCATTGTGGTGGGCTCCTGTAGTCCCAGCTACTTGGGAGGCTGAGGCAAAAGAATTGCCAACCCAAGAGCTGGAGGTTGCCATGAGCTGTGATGCCACAGCACTCTACCCAGGGCGACAAAGTGAGACTCTGTCTCTTAAAAAAAAAAAGGAGGGAGAGAGAGAGAAAGAAAGGAAGGCAGAAAGAAAAGCATTTGTCAGGAAGTGCAGGAAGTACTTCCATAAGCAACAAAATGTGAGGCATTTCCCAAGCAAAAATTCTAGAGCTGTTAGAGATGAGAGACTTTTGGGGACTGAAGAGGAGATCAAAAGGCATGTCACCTTTCCGAAGAGAAATGTTCCCTCTTTCTGACTCATCCGATGGCCACACAACCATGCTTCCCCAGAGTTGTTTTCCTACCATCTCGGCAAATTTACTCTCAGGTAGATTTCAGGACAGGCCAGTCTATGTCAAGACAACCAAATGCATGTTGATTCCAGTACTGTTTTTATCACTGAAATACAGGAATCCCCAAATGCCAAATGCAGTTTCTCAAATTGTTTGATCTAGCAACTAACTTTTGAAATCAACCTTTGAAACTAAAAACAAATTTTGAACAAAGGTTGTAGACACTGGTGCCTTTCACCAATATAAGCATGCTTGGCTTAACGACGAGGCTGTCTTCTGACGAATGCCTCATTAGGTGATTGCAGCGCTGTGCAAACATCAGAGAGTACACTTACAAAACCTAGAGGGTGTAGCCGACTACACACCTAGGCTATTGCTTCCAGGCTATACAGCTGTACGGCATGGTACTGTGCTGAATACTGTAGGTAATCGTAACACAATTTGTATATCTAAATGGTTGTGTATTTAAATCTACTAAAAATAGAAAAGGTACAGTAAAAATACAGCATAAAAGATAAAAAGTGGTGCGTCTGTATAAGGCACATACCATGAATGGAGCTCGCAGGACTAGAAGTTGCTCTGGGTGAGGCAGTGAGTGAGTGTTGAGTGAATGTGGGGTCCTAGGACATTACTGTACATGTTGAGGACTTTATAAACACTGTACACTTAAGCAACACTGAATTCATAAAAAGAATTATTTCTTCAATAATAAACATCTTAGTTTACTGTAACTTTTTTACTTCATAAACTTAAAAATTTTTAAATGTTTTTGAATCTTTGGCAATAACACTCAGCTGAAAACACAAATATATTGGACAGACATCCAAAAATATATATATATATATATTTTTTTGTAGAGACAGAGTCTCACTTTATTGCCCTCGGTAGAGTGCTGTGGCATTACACAGCTCACAGCAACCTTCAACTCCTGGGCTTAGGCGATTCTCTTGCCTCAGCCTCCCGAGTAGCTGGGACTACAGGCGCCCACCACAACGCCTGGCTCAAAAATATTTTTTCTTCATGTCCTTATTCTACAAGGATTTTTCTATTAAAAAAATTTTTTTTTATTTTGAAAGTTTTCCCGTTAAAACAAGTCTGGGTGCAGTGGTGCACACCTATGATCCTAGCATTCTAAGAGGCCAAGAAGATTGCCTGAGCTCAGGAGTTCTAGACCAGCCTGAGTAAGAGTGAGACCCTGTCTCTAAAAATAGCTGGGTTTTGTGGCAGGCACCTGTAGTACCAGCTACTAGGAGGCTGAAGCCAAAGGATTGCATGAGTCCAGGAGTTTGAGGTTGCTGCGAGCTATGATGCATGGCACTCTACCAAAGGTGACAAAGTGAGACTCTGTCTCAAAAACCATACAAACACACTTATTCCTCTAAGCCTATAAGGGTCAGAATTATCAGTGTCACTGTCTTCCACCTCCACATCTGAAAGTCTTCAGGGGCAGTAACACGCAAGAGTTGAGATAACAGTGCCTTCTTCTGGAGTACCTCCTGAAGGACCTACCTGAGGGCTATCTTACAGGTAACCTGTTTTTATAAATAGAAGGAATACACTCTAAAATAATGACAAGAAGCATAGTACAGTATACTAAGTACATAAACCATTAATATAGGTGTTTATTATCATTATCAAGTGTTACACATAGTGGTGCAGTAAGTTTGTTCACACCAGCTTCCCCAAAACACCCAAGTCATGCATTGAGTTATGAAATTGCAATGGCTACAACCACTAGGTGATAGAAATTTTTCAGCTCCAGCATAACCTTGTGGGACCACTGTGGTAGATGTAGTTCATCATTGACTAAAACATCGTTATGCAATGCGTGACTGTATTTCTAATTCTCTTCCTTCTAGGCATTAATAGGATTTCTCTTCCTTGTCTTCCTGATGTTAGACATAGCCAAATCATTTGCTTTGACCAGTATCTTATGTATCTAGGTAGAAGTCATAGTGTATCTAGGACGGAGTCAGTGATTGTTCTTCATGTTCCTTTCCCCTTATCACTGTGATCAGCAATGTTCCAGTTAGCTTCTGTGAGACTAGTTCCCTGAGTGCACACGTGGAGTCGAGTTTTCTGCTGGAGCATAGTGGACATATACCCTGAGTGAGAAACGAGAACTTTGTTGTTTTAAGCCATTGAGAGGTTAGTTTGTTACTGTAATATAATCCACTCTATTTTATTTAGAATAACTGATAATCAAGGCAGGAATAACTAAAACCAAAAAATATCTCACACTTCTTTATTTTCAGAGAAACTTCTTTTCAGAAGAATTAGACATTTTGCCATTTACTAAGGACCCTAAAAGATCAATCATTCTTGAAATATGACTCACTTACTGCAAATTAATTAGAGTACACGTTTATGACACCAGCTATACTTGTGAGCTATTATTATATGCATGGTTAAATATTGCATGCCTAATCTATCCTGAATTTTGTCTGAAATTATAAATTGTTTTATTTTTAAAGTGCTTTTCTGATCTTTTGTCATTGATATTATATATTATGATTGACATTTTGATATCAATAAATAGCTGCCTTAATATAAAAGTAATGACTTATATTTCAATGTACAAATAGGAAAACATAAAAAAATGCCTTAAATGATATTATTTAAGAAGTTTCAGTCTGGAAATAATCAAATCTCTTTAGAAAGATAAATTATTAAACCTATTTTAAAATAAATGGAATTATGGGACTACACATAGCTTAATGCCACACACATTAAATTTCAGATTCACTTGGGTTCAATTTAGAATTATATTTTGTGTTTCCTAGAAGTTGTTTTAATATTCAGTGAATAAGTTTGAATGTTGGCTTTGTTATAGGAAAGGAACCTTAACTTTGGACAAATACAGTACTTGATAAGCAAGAATCTAAGCTTGGTAAGCTGTTGTATTGACTTTGATGTTTTTAAATGATCAATTCAGAGAGAGTATTTATGTCTTAAAAACATGCATTTGAGACAAAGGCTGAAGTTTACAAATTCTAATTCAGTTCCATCCTTCTGAGAAACAATCTAACATACTTTTAAGTTCAACTTAAATTGCATATAGCTAATATTGCCTTGTACTCATGCAATATAGCATGAAATAAATAATTTTTAAAAATACAGAATTCATATAAACTGTTTTTTGTTCCCCGGAGACTTATTTTTAATGAGAAGAATGAGTAAAATGAGCATTTAAGATTTTGCTTTGAACCCAGCTTAACTATGCACTCATTTCTGATAGCTTCCTAGAAGGAGGCAGAGCCAAATGACAAAATCAGTTCCCCTAGGGCTTAGCTGACTCAGAACATTTCCATATGGATGTCCCAAGGCAATTTATACTCAACATGTCCCCAGATGAACTCATCATGTTCCTTTTAAAAACCCTGGTCTCAAAGTCCCCTTCAACTCTCCTCAACCGCTGGCTGATTTCCATATTTAGCCCTAGTCTCCAGCCCTCCCGCGACGCCCTCTGTCCTGGCCCTCCCTCCCCAGATGTCTTCCTGCCTCCAGTAATTCCCCCTCCCTTGTTTCCACTACACCAAATTAAGCTCCATAAGACACAGATCAGATTATACCATTTTCACCTAAAAACTGTTTAGTGATTCTTACACTGCCATCTTTAGTTTGCCTCAGCAGCCCCACTCTTGACCTTCCTCCCCCTGCTTTTTGTCCCCAAGGCCAACCTGTATGGATGGCACCAGCGAACTTCCTCCCCTCTGGCCACTGGTTCAGTTTTGACAATGTGGGCCCCTGGAGAAGGAAAGTAAATTCAAGGCCTGTATGTCCTGGCTACCTCCTTGTTCATTAACATAAGTCAGAAATTGCTTCCCCCAACCAAATTGCTTTAGCTCCTGCCCAGAAGCCTTCCCGGCACACCCTAGTTTGAATATGCAGTATACTGTACACCGCTTTGCTTCCTTGCTTTTGTATTTCCTTTTTATTTATTTTCCTTTCCTTTTGTATTTCTTTTTATTCTGTATTCCTTGCTTTTGTATTTCCCATCAATCTGAAATTCCCTTCCTTCTCTCTACTGAAATCTTTTGCATTTACTCCTGCATTATTCCTTATATGGGGCTTGTTAGTCAGGAAGATCACAGAATGGCAAGAAGGAAGGAGCTTGGAAAGAGGATTTCTTTTGGAGCAGGAATACCCTTTTTGAGAAATAAACAACTTCTAGTGGGTTAAGCCACCAAAATGTGGGGAATTATCTTCTTCAACTGCTAGTATTGAAAGTACTAGGTAACTGAGCAAAATTCTTTTAGAAAATAAAAAAGGTCTATTTCTCACTGAGGTTCCCAAGTGGGTGGTTAAGGTAAGTTACAAACACCAGGCAGGAAATCTATTCTCACCAGGACCCTGCAGGAGTTCACAAAGAACATGTTTTCTACCATGATCGTTTGCGAGGTTGGTAGAGAAAGAAAATCCAGCGGTTGTGGTGTTTCCAGACTCGACCAAATCATTTGAAAAATTTTTGATGATATTCTTTCTTTCAAATCAAACATTATTCATAAGATAAAAATGAAATTAAGTGAATATAGGTTGGATGAACTTATTCAAAGATGTTATTTAATAATCAGTTGGGGTCAGTGGGAAAGTTTTCTAGTGGTAACAGGGCTTGATTCTTTACCATGAACTTGCAAACATTTTTGTTAGTTATTAATACTTAGATAAATGTGTGAGGGCTGTTAATTAACCTTTCTCACATTAAAAAACAGCCTGAATCTAACAGATGCAATTAAAAAAATATTATTTTTGAAACAAGGTCTCACTCTGATGCCCAGGCTAGAGTACAGTGGAGTCATCTTAGTTCACTACAACCTCAAATACCTGGGCTCAAATGATCCTCCTGCCTCAGCCTCCTGAGTAGCTGGGACTATCACATGCCCACCACCATCTGAGCAATTTTTTTTTTTTTTTTTGTAGAGATGGAGGCAGGTCTTGCTACGTTGCCCAAGCTGGTCTTGAACTCTTGGCCTCAAGAGATCCTCCCACCTCGGCCTCCCAAAGTGCTAGGATTATAGGTGTGAGTCACCATGCCTGGCCTCTAACATACAGTTTTATTAGATGAATAGAAATTCTGATGTTTGGGCAAAACACACATAATTTACGATTAAAAGACAAGAAAGCAATGGATTAGAACCCCTTATTATTCTGAATTTACTTGTGAGTAAAACCTCTGAGCCCACAGAATGGGGTTATCACCTAAAAGTCTGGTGCCACCTGTGGCTGCATTAATAGAATAATGGTGGAGAGGTGGATATCAGGTGTCAGACACCCCCTTTATGCCAGGCACTTTACATGAGGCTACATATTAAACCATTTTTCCTAGAGGTTAAGGAACTTGCCAAAGCCACATTGCTAGTAAGTGGTAAGCTCTGAGATCAGATTTAGCAGAGTTCTTACCCTTCTGCTTTGGTTAAGCCACGTAAAAGTATCTGTTCTAGGCAGACTATTTTAAAAGCAGGAAAGTAAAGCTCCTTTCCTTTCCTTTTTCCTTCTTTTTCCTTTCTCCTTTCTTTCCTCCTTTCCTTTCTCCTTTCCTTCTTTTCTTTTCTTTCTTTTTTTGAGACAGAGCCTCAAGCTGGTGCCCTGGCTAGAGTGCTGTGGCATCACAGCTCACAGCAACCTCAAACTCTTGGGCTTAAGTGATTCTCTTGCCTCAGCCTCCCAAGTAACTGGGACTACAGGCGCCTGCCACAATGCCCAGCTGTTTTTGTTGTTGTTGCCATTATTGTTTAGCAGGCCCAGGCTGGGTTTGAACCCGCCAGCCTCAGTGTATGTGGCCAGCATCCTACCCACTGAGCTTCTTAATGGGAAAAGGACCAGGGTAAGTTTGGTTCTTAAAACCTTACCCCATGGAAAGGTTTGAAAGACTAGGAGATAAGGATCCTAGAAAAGACTCAGAGAACTTGGCCACTGTCTTCCAGTATTCAAAGGCCTGCCAAGAGAGAGGATTATAATAATTCTGTGTGGAACTGTCCATCCCCCACGCAGGATTTCTTGGCACAATAGAGAGAAGCCATGGAGTGATCAATTTCAGCTCAATATCAGGAAGAGCTTTCTAAAACAGAGTTGTCCAAAGATAGACTTGGCTGCCTCAGAGAGACTGGACACTTCTCACCCATCCTACAGCATTGGGCAGGGATTTTCCTGGGCAGTTGCCCTCGGGTCACTTTTTCATTTTTTTTTTTTTTGAAGAGACAGAGTCTCACTTTATTGCCCTTGGTAGAGTGCTGTGGCGTCACACAGCTCACAGCCACCTCCAACTCCTGGGCTTAGGCGATTCTCTTGCCTCAGCCTCCCGAGTAGCTGGAACTATAGGTGCCCGCCACAACACCCAGCTATTTTTCTGTTTTGCATTTCGGCCGAGGCCGGGTTTGAACCCGCCACCTTTGGTATATGGGGCTGGCGCCCTACTCGATAAGCCACAGGCACTGCCCCCTCGGGTCACTTTTTAAAGGCTCCTTCCAGGTCTGAGAGCCTTCGATTCTCACGCTCCCTGTGCTACACTTGGGTAACACAGGAAACACGCAAACCAGCTGGTAGAGACCAACGCCATTTGTGTGAGTGTAGTGACTTTGTTGGCATTGCCAAGAGATAGCTCAGGACGCAAATAAAATCCTCCTCCTACAGATTAGATTTTGTGTTTGTAGAATGAACAAAAAAAATCTATGAACTAGACATTTATGAATCAATTTCTACAAGCTGGCCACACTGCCTGACATCCTCTACCTCCTATCCCCTTCTACAAAGTGTAGACTTTAGTTATTTCCTTTGAGAAGTATCATTCTAGTCAAGGACAAAATGCTATTTTGTTTTTTGTTTTTCTTCAAGAAGTGTGACTGGGCTCGGCACCTGTAGCTCAAGCTGCTAAGGCCCCAGCCACATACAACAGAGCAGGCGGGTTCGAATCCGGCTCAGGCCCGCCAAACAACAATGACAACTACAACCAAAAAACAGCCAGGCATTGTAGCGGGCGCCTGTAGTCCCAGCTACTTGGGAGGTTGAGGCAAGAGAATCACTTAAGCCCAGGAGCTGGAGGTTGCTGTGAGCTGTGATGCCACAGCACTCTACCCAGGGCGACAGCTTGAAGCTCTGTCTCAAAAAAAAAAAAAAAAGTGTGACTGAACAAAAATCTCATTAATCTGTTCCTATGCCTTATTATTATTGCTTGATAACAACAATAGATTATTAATTCTTTCCATCCTGAAGAGATGAGCTGCAGAAGAATTAGAACAGGAACAGATGCTAAGGATGCTTTGTCCTTGTCAAACTAGGTCTGGAGAAGGCCAGGCGAAGTGGCTCACATCTGTCATCCCAGCTCTCTGACAGGTGGAGGCAGGTGCATTGCCCTGTGCTCAGAGGTTCAAGACTAGCCTGAGCAAAAGAGTGACCCTGTCTCTAAAAGTAGCCAGGTATTGTGGTGGGCACCTGTAGTCCCAGCTACTTGGGAGGCTGAGGCAAGAGAATGGCCTCCCAAGAGTTGGAGGTTGCTGTGAGCTGTGATGCCACGGCACTCTACCCAGGGTAACAGAGTGAGATTTTGTCTCAAAAAAAAAAAAAAAAATCACCATGATAAATAAGTCCAAGTGAATATGGGGCAAACTTTATCCAACAAGTGGCTATTCTTGGACAAGTTTATTACTAAGCAGAGTTCTCTTCCAGGCTCTCCTAGGACAGCATAGACTAACCTGAACAACAGCCTGTGGCCACCTGTTCTTTATTCTCTGCTTTCATGGACAGCACTCTGGTTCCTGTCTTTGTTATGGCCAACATCCCCTTGCTCCCTCCTCTCCCTAGTTCATCTCTGTCACTTCCAATGCACGCAGAGTATAGAAAACAGATGGATTCTTTTTCCTCAAGTACTTTTACAATGCCATTCTCTTGCTCAAGAATCTACAGAGGTACCCTAAAGAGATGCCACCACTGTATTCAAGCTTCCCCCGTCCACACCCTTGTCCTCATACAACCCCTTTGCCACCCACTCTGTCCATTCTCACTCTCCCCTTTCAGCCTCCCTCTGGCTCTCTGTAGACCCAGCCCTGCCACATCTTCCCCTGCTAACTCCTGTGGCTCCTTCTTACAGATCCCTTCCTATGGAAAGTCTAGGGATGTAGGCGCCCCTTCTATGTACTCCCACAGTGTGTCATGACTTCTCTATCAAAGGCAACTAATTTAATTACAGTGTATTTAGGGATGCTTTGTTTTTTTCTATCTCCTATTCAACTAAATGACAAGGAAGGAATGTCCATATCTCATTTACTCTTATACCCCAACCCTCTGGCATTGTAGTAGCTGTTGAATGAGTGAATGAATTCAATGTAAGTTATTTGTTGAACAAGTGAATGAATGAATGCACAGATTTATTCATTTATATAATGATTGATGGGTAATGGCCCTTTCTGGGTGTATGATCCTTCATGCATCTCTTCAGGTGCTCTTTCAGTTGTGATCCCCCTGGTTTGGGGGTACCAGGTGAACATTCCTTTTGTCTATTACATGACAGAAGTCATGGGCCTTCTGGAATGAGACCCCTAAGTGTAGAGGGGGAGACTGCTGAACATCTGTGGGAAAGAGAGAAGGGCTTCAATACACAGTGTCCCTGATAGCTATTGGTGTTATTGGGACAAACCCTGGAAGGCCAGGAAAGATGGCTTTTGTCCTTGCTGCCAAAGGGATGTATCCAGGTGGCAGCAGCCATTGTGCTTTGTCTTGTTACCCAGAACCTTCCCGTTTGCCATGAAAGAAACCGAAGTCCAGAGAAGCGTCATGACTTGCCAAAAGTCTCAAAAATGGGAGCCAGGTCCAGAACCTAGCTCTTGCGGCGACACTGTCTGCCTCCCGTTCTTCCCTCCCTCTGCTCTCTGAAAGTCGTGCTTCCTATTTGCGAACTCACAGTTGTGTGTGTGGCTCTTCCTCCATAGCACTCGCCACCCCTGACCTGAGATGCAGTGAAAGCAAGAGGCCACGGCCAGGGCACTTCCTCTTGCCTGACATTTCCCGTGGAGCAGAGCGGTTCATGTGTGTGTGTGTGTGTGTGTGTGTGTAGGGGGTGAGGAGGGCAAAGGCTGGGACAAGCAGCACCAGGGGGAATTGCAAGAAATCTATCCCATCTATCCCCACTCATGTTATTTTCTCCCGGGGCTTCAGTGACAGCTTCACTGTTTTCCTCTCAGACTCTCACTAGCACATGTTGCCTTGGATGAGTGCGTGTGTGCAAGCGCACATAAATGCATTTGAAAACATCAGAGCTCCACCATGGCCAAACTGCAAAGAACAAAAGGTCTCTCTGAGCTGGGGGTCAAGGGGCCACATTCCTGCAGAAGGCCTCTGCAGGCGTCCATTCCCAAAGCGCTTTACTACCGAGACCCTGATGGATGAGTCACAGTTTCTTTTGCTTATTGCATGACAAGAAATGCAGGTTCATCTATAGAATTATTTGAGTTATTCCTTGCTTTGAAGATTTTAAGTTCTGGGGGACTTGGACTCCTTACCACCAAGGTGAGTGCTGCTCCTGGCCATGGCTATTGGTATTGGAAGATTTGTTAGGTGACCTAGAACAATTTAACAGGAATGTCCATCAATCAGGAAGAGCAATGAAGAGCTAATTAAATGGCAATGACCTTGCAAAAGCAAGCAACTGGCTTCTCTTTCTGCATTTCTATTTTTTGGGGTTTTTTTGAGATAGAGCCTCAAGCTGTCACCCTGGATAGAGTCCTGTGGCATCACAGCTCACAGCAACCTCCAATTTCTGGGCTTAAGCAAGTCTCCTACCTCTACCAAGTAGCTGGGACTACGGGCACCTGCCACAACGCCCAGCCATTTTTTGGTTGCAGCCATTGTTGTTTGGCGGGCCCGGGCTGGATTCAAACCCGCCAGCTCAGGTGTATGTGGCTGGCGCCTTAGCCAGTTGAGCCACAGGCACGGAGCCTCTTTCCTCATTTCTTTTGTTTCATTCATTTATTCAATGAATTTCTCTCAGGAATCAAGAAGCTTATAGTCTAGAGGGAGAGATGATTAAAAACTTGACCATCATTGCAAAACATATATTTAAGAAGCCTATATTACCAAGCAACAGAAAATCTGGCTCAATCAGGCTCAAACAACAAAGGAAATCTTTGGCTCACATGACTTCAAGCTCTCCAGGAGGGTTTTCCTCAGACAAACTTATTTCCAGCAGCTCAGCCACTGGGTTTTTTTTATTTGTTTATTTACCTGTTTCTTCACCTGCCTTCTACGATATAGTCCCAAAATAGCCATAAGCAACTCTCAGAGCTACACACTGCCTTGCTCAGATCTCACGGAAAAAGGAGTGTTTTTGCCCCAGAACTCCTGAAAAATGTCTTAGGATTTACTCTGATTCAGCAATGGTGCTAGTGAGTAAGCTGAGTTAGTCACGTGACCAGAAGATGATCCCGTGGTCCACCCTGGAGGCGGCTGCACGGGAATCCTGAACTGGGAAGGGGAAAGAGACATACCCAGAAAGGGCCTTGACAGGGGTGTTAACACGAGTACCCTCAGCCCAAGTACAAGGGTGGCATTGAAAGGGAAGCAGTTTGAATTCACCAACCATTGGAAAGCTGCCCTGGATTAGAACATGATGAAGATGTGAAATTAGTGTCCAAAGACATAAAGGCTGGGGACAGACTTTTAGCGGAGACTGAAGAGGCTGTGTGTTTAGGACTCTGTATGTAGCTCTTAAATTCTTAGAGAAAAAGATGGAAATATTTGAATGTGTCTTAAGATAGCTGCTTATAGGAAACTTCTGGTCCCAAGGCCTGTGTTAATACTGAACTATTTCACCAAGACAAGCCTAGGCTTGATTCCAGCCACTCTGGGTTTGCATCTTAGTTGGACAAGTCACTTAACCTCGCTGCTTGACCTCTTCATATTTAAGATTATAGCATTTCCCTTGCAGAGCAGAGCCATTATGACAAATAGAAATAATGCCAGCATGAAACAGGCATGAAGTGACTGTGACTATTGTTATTTAAATGATGCCGCTAGTCTAGGATGATGCAAGGTCAAAGAGGAGTGTGCACTTTCTGGAACAGCCTGGCTTTAGACAAGGTCTGGGCAGCCAGCATAAACATTTGGCAGGAATGACATTACAGACAAGCTGACACGGCTGGAGTCACTGTTCAGGGTTAAGCCCTGTTCCCTCTGGATTCACCTATGTCTGGGGATTCCTGAGACAGGATCCTCCTTCCTGGGAAAAGCTTTATTCTGGAGAAATAAAGTCTGGTGTAGAAGCTTGCTTCCAGGTGATAGGCCCACGTCAGAGAGGAACACTGATAAACCCAGTACCTTTCTCAGAATCAGAACGTTTCTGGTCTAGCCCCAGCAGCTGCATCCTACAGGAGGAAAACTGTGGGAAAGTAAGAACAAGACTGTCGGGAGCACCAGCGCCTTCTGGATGGCCCAGGAGAGAGACAAGTGGGTGCCCTGGTGCTCCTGGTTGGGGTTGTGGTTAGAATTGTGTGGAGCTCAACAGGAATAGCGTTTGCGCTGGGTGCACCCCCAGCCCCGTCTGGATAGAAGAACTGCAGACCAGGAGGGAAGCATTATATTCAGAGAGACAGAGGTCAATGCTGACAGCTGCAGCAGCCGGGGACACGTTTTATGGCTTCGGAGCCTGGCAGCTTGGAGGTGTCCATGTCCTGAGTGGAGTCAGAGCAGGAGGGAAGCTGAGTGCAGGGGCCACAGGGTGGCTGAAAGCCCATACAGGTGAGCACATGTGTGTCGGGGGGTCTGCAAAAACGGGGTGGGGAGAGATGGTGGCAGAGAGAGGAGAGGGGGGCGATTCTGCAGCGTTGACTGTGGGCAGAGCCAGACAGACAAATCCTGCTGGTTACTCTAAGTTTGCCCCAGGGGTATAGCCAAGGAGACCCAGGTTACACAAATCCAGCACCTCCCCCAGACACTACCCAAGAACTTCAAAGCCAGCTAGACGCGGTGGTGCATGGTACCTGTAGCCCTAGCTACTGGGGAGGCTGAGGCAGGAGAATGGCTTGAACCCAGAAGTTGGAGGCTGCAGTGAGCTGTGATTGCACAAGGCACTCCAGTCTGGGTGATAGAGGGTGACGTTATATATAAAAAAAAGAAAGAGAAGAAAGGCAAGAAAGAAAGAGAGAGGGAGGGAGGAAGGAAGAAAGGAAGGAAGGAAGGAAAAAAATCTAGGTTGAGTCACCATGACCTCACACATTCCATTGTGCCTTTAAGAAATCATCATAATGTAATGCTGTTATGCTTTTGCCTTTCACCAGAGATAACTGAGAATGTTTTTATACATAGTATAAAACTTACTATAATGACAATTTTTTTTTTTTTTTGCAGTTTTTGGCCGGGGCTGGGTTGAACTCACCACCTTCGCTATATGGCACCAGTGCCCTACTCCTCTGAGCCAGAGGCACTGCCCTATAATGACAATTTTTATTATAACATTTAAACCTTACATTTAAAATAACCTCCTGATCACTTTTTCCTAATATGACAGGAATGTTTGTCTCTCATGTCACACTAGCACTTCATTTCTGCCTTTCCTTTCTTCTTCTTTTTTTTTTTTTTAAACAAAAGCTAAACAATTTATTTAATTTCTCTTTGCCTTGGACACAGGACAGGAGTAGTTAAGTGTGGCGCTCAGTTGGACTAACTCTCTTCAGCATATGTAGATTTCATGGTGAAACTACCTCTGACGCTTTTGTCTTCAACACCGCTCTGGTTTGGGTGTTCAGTTATCATCGTTGTTTTTATCATTACTCTATTTTGATGCATCTTTCTGGTAAGCCATCAAAAACGCTTGTTGGAGGTAGCTGAAATTGACTTAGCAAATGCATTAATTCCTGAGGGAATATGTAAAAATTTAATCTTTCTCAGGACAGAGAACTCTTTCTTTTAAACCTCATATCATTTTTCTCCTAGGCACTTGGAGTGGAAAATAATGCTGCCTTTTTTCTAGCATAATTTTGTATGAGGCAATTCTTTGTTCTGTCAAATGGATTTATTTTCTTTATCAGACAGATATGTTGTCAAAAGAAAATGGTCTCATGGCATATGACTCCTGACACAATACCCTGTGCTCCAGACTGCAGTGAAATTTAGCTTTACAAATGCCTTAGGAAACCTTTGGCTTTTGAACACCTGCTCAAAGAAAGCCATCTGAAAGAGTCCACCATGGTTAATTCTTCCATGTCAATACAGACATGTTCTTCTCCCATTTTCACATTAGTAGTGAACAGCAAAGGGCTACTGTCCAGCTTGAGAAAGTAAAATCCATTAATGTGGAAAAATCCATTCTGAATATTACAACCATAAAAAAAGTAGAAGAGATTCCAACCAATTCCCTTATTTAGAAAATAAGAAAACAGGTCCACCCAGGTGAGCTAGACGTTTTCTGTTTACCTAGCCAAATCCAAGCTCCATCCTTCTTCTCCACCTGCAGGCTCCTAATTCTTTCCCTGAGAAGTTATGACCCTAATGGGAGACCCTCCACACATAACAGCTCTTCTTCCAGATAATAATAACCACCTCCTTATTCTGCCCCAGGCCTGGAGTGATAAGAGACTCTCACTCTTACTAACCCACATTCCATCCATCTCCTAATAAAAGGTTTCTAGAAGCTGTCACATGACACTTCTGCTTCTATCTTATAGACTATAACCTCATCCCTTGGCCACACCTAGCTGTAAAGCTGATAAATATTCTAGAATAGCTAAGTGCCAAGCTAAAAATCTTGTAAGATAAAATAGATCACTAATGGATAGCAAGCAGTGTCCATCACCTGTGCCATTTCATTCAAGTCTATCATTAAACATCATTCAGTGCCACTCACTATTCTGAGATGCAGAGGGGACTAATGTGTGGTCTTGGTCCAGTCTAACAGGACAGAGATTCCTTCCTCCAGCAAATGACCAAGCCATCCCTGTGTTGGGCATTAGGGATCCAAGTGTTCCCGCCTTCAGACAGATGACCATGAAGACATACCTGTTACAGCTTATAGCAAATCTGGGTCTCCCAGGGAGACACAGGAGGGAAGAGGAGAACTGTTCTCTGAAGGAACATGACAAGTTTACCATGGGGACAAGGAGGAGACGGCCCTTCCAGGCTCAGAAGCAGCCTGAGGAAGGCACAAGGCACGAAACCAGTGTTTCGAGGAAGCAGCAAGGATTCCAGGGAGCCTGGAACAGAACCTGCCTGGGAGAGAATGGGTGGAGATGCAGCCCAAGTCCATAGTGGCCAGTGAGGGTAGGACTCTGTGTACAAGGCACAGACACCTAACTAATGCCTTCACCCCTGCACCCCCATCTCCCCTGCGGTATGTGCTCATGGAGGGTTTCCAATAAATCACAAACGAGTAATAGTATCCCATCAGGAAACACAGCAAGCACAGGCCCACGTCGTCTCCCTCAGGAAATTCACCAGAGATCCAAATCTTAGAAGTTCAGCCTCTTCTTGGCTTGAACAGTCTAATGGAATTCTGGAATAACTGCTTGTCTGACTCATTCCCAGCCTTGGGGAGGAAAGTGAGCAGGGGAGGAGAGAAGATCAAGAGCATTCTACCCCACCCAGCATCTAGAAATGGCTCCAAACGGGCTTTTTTGAAGTTAAAAAAAAAATAAAATGAAAATAATTTCTTTCTTCCCCACAGATGTATTCTGGGAGAGAAGAGAAGAGGAAGGAGAGCTGTAGAGAGAGGAGCATTACTGCTTTTGTGAGGACCTACTGTGACAGACACGACTCCAGGTGCAGAAGCTGCAGTGGTGTGCAAAATGGTCCTTGCTGTCTCTAAGGAGCACATTCTAAAGGAAGGAAGCTTTTAAAAAGTGTGCTTCTTACCTAAAATTTTTTCAAAAACTGATAAATGCAATGAAGAAGATAAAATAAGATAATATGATAAAGAGTGATTGAAGACTATTTAGTTAAGATAGGAAGAAAGTCTCTCTCTATAAGAGATTACAATTGAGTTAAGACCTTGTATTAGAGGCCAAGCTCTATAGCTCACACTGTTAATCCCAGCCCTCTGGGAGGCCTCGGTGGGAGGATTGCTAGAGCTCAGGAGTTTGAGACCAGCCTAAGCAAGTGACCCCATCTCTACCAAAAATAGAAAAACTAGCTGGGCATTGTGGTGGGCACCTATAGTCCCTGGTACTCAGGAAACTGAGGCAGGAGGATCACTTGAACCTGGGAGTTTGAAGTTGCTGTGAGCTGGGCTAATGCTACGGCACTCTAGACTGGAATGCGATTCTGTCTCAAAAAAAAAAAAAAAAAAAAAGTAAAAAAAGACCTTGTATTAGTTTCCCACTGTTGCTATAACAAATTACCAGAAACTTGATGACTTGAAACAATACCACAGATTGATTTTCTTACAGTTCCAGAGATCAGAGGTCCAACACTGTCTTATTGGGCTACAATCACGTAGTCAGCAGGGCCGCATTTCATCTAAAGGCTCTGGGGACAACCCATTTCCTTGTCATTTACCACTTTTAGAGGTTGACTGCATGCCGGAACTTGTGGTCGCCTTCATAGCAGTGTTCCATACGTGCTGTCATTATGAGGTCCGAAAGATAGATAACATGTTGTGGGGACCCCCAGAAGTCTCAGCCACACCCCTGCAACATGCTCGAAGCTCCTGGTAGCTCAGTAAGGCACAGAACATCACTGGAGATCAGCCAGCCCAGGAGGGGGTGCAGACACAGACCAGTCAGCTAGTTACTGGTGGGCAGGCAAGGGAGGGGTGCAGGGGTCCCCTATCACTCGGCAAACCCAGCACTTCTTGCCTGCTATTCTGTACACTATGGCAACTTAATATCTTTATTTTCCTTTTAGCTTCTTGTTCATTTTAGAGTTCCTAATATCTCTGACATAAAATCTATTTAAACATAATATATAACAATGTGAAATTTACTAGGTGTAGAATATAAATGTCTTAATACAATAACTAAGGAAATGCCGTGAAGGCTACATTAACCAGTTTGATGAAAACATTCCAAATTGTATATAAAACCAGCACATTGCACCCCATGATTGCATTAATGTACACAGCTATGATTTAATTAAAAAACAAAAGAAAGAAAAAAAAAACATACTATGTAAAAGACACCATCATCCCCAATTTATTCTTCCCCAAAGAAACAACTCTTAACTGCTTCTCTGGGGTCTTTTCAGAATTGTCTTTCTACATAACATCATATAGTATGGTATTGTACCAAATCACAATACATCTTATCATATCAATTTTCCCCTTGGGAATGGTCTCACACTGCACACATTGTTGTGCAACTTGCATTTTTCACTTTGCTCAGTACCCTGGGCGACCTTCCATGGCAGCAAGTCAGCATTTTGGAAGTGCCCCGTGCAGAACTGCAGACCTCATGATTTCTCTGTGGTTCACTGCTTGTGCCTAAAGAAGAAAGTTACTGAAATGTGTCCAGACCGTGGTTTTCAAGAGAAAGGAATCTATTGTGTATGTAACTGACTTCATCCCAACGTATGATTTTGATTTGCCAGTTAGTATATTATTTTCCTTATCACATCATCTGAGATAATTAAAGGGCTTTGAAAAGTCTCCTCCATTCCTCTTATGGCTCATGAACTGGAACTTTTGAAAGGCTTTCAAACTTATCATCTGAATACATATCAAGACTCCCTAGGTCCAGTAATTTTTCTAAGAGAGTAAGTTATAAAATGACATACAACTTGAATCCATTACCATAAATTATAAAACAAAGGAGTCATCATGCTTGTGAATTTAGAAAAGACTTTCAAAAAATGGTATAAATTTTTTTTGATAAATCTTATAATTTGACAATTCCCTTTGCTGTTTAGGGGTACTGAAAACAGTATGAATTCTTCTAATGTATTCGGTGATTCCCTTTCCAGAAAGGTAGCAATGCCTTCAAATAAGGGATTAAATTAAGATTTTTTTTTTTTTTTAGAGACAGAGTCTTACTTTGTGTGCTGTGGCATCACAGCTCACAGCAACCTCCAGCTCTTGGGCTTAGGTGCTTCTCTTGTCTCAGCCTCCTGAGGAGCTGTGATTACAGGCACCCGCCACAATGCCCAGCTGTTTTTTTGTTGCAGTTTG
Organism: Perodicticus potto; assembly: GCA_963574655.1. Classification (NCBI taxonomy): domain Eukaryota; kingdom Metazoa; phylum Chordata; class Mammalia; order Primates; family Lorisidae; genus Perodicticus; species Perodicticus potto. The sequence goes on from CAUYRH010007269.1 coordinate 55,281, forward strand.
ACCGGGTTTTCAGATTCAAACCCACCACCCTCGGTATATGGGGCCAGCGCCCTACTCACTGAGCCAAAGGCACCGCCCTAAATTAAGATTTTTTTTTTTTGAGACAGAATCTCAAGCCGTCACCCTGGATAGAGTGCTGTGGCATCACAGCTCACAGCAACCTTCAACTCCTGGGCTCAAGCGAGTCTCTTGCCTCCGCCTCCCAAGTAGCTGGGACTACAGGAGCCCGCCACAACTCCCAGCCATATTTTGGTTGCAGCCGTCATTATTGTTTGGCGGGCCCAGGCTGGATTTGAACCTGCCAGCTCAGGTGTACATGGCTGGCTTAGCCCGTTGAGCCACAGGCGCTGAGCCCTAAATTAAGATTTTTATCAAAATTGAGCAAAAACATAGTTTTTCAAAGTGATGGATCTAAGTTAATGTCCAAAAAGATAGTGAATTTTTCCCCTGTCCCTCTTAAGCAAAGCAAACTTCTGTCTGTCCTTTGTGCTTTGACAGACAACGTTAATTCTCCACAGAAAACTGATTCACCCCATGAACACACAAAGATGGAACTTCTATCGGTTCCTTTTTTCAGGGCATGGCCTTAGAACTATTTTGTAAAATAAAATTAATAAATCTCTGCTTTGGGCTACATCACATATTCTTAAAAAGAAAAAATGTAACCTGAAACAACTCATATCTCTCTACCAGCAATAGCCCAAACCTAAACAAAGTATTTCTACGATGTATGGACTTTATTATCAAGCAGTCTCGTTTATTTCTTTTTTGTTTTGTAACAGTTTTATGCTCACATAATTCACATACCATACACTTCACCCAAGACTTGGTTTTGAGTTCAAGTTCTTCAACTTCACTAGGCACTAGTGTTTTTATCTGCAAAATGGAAATAATAATACAACAACCCTTTGTTTGTCATGTAAATTAAATGCCTGTGTGTAGCCTAGTCCGTGGCTGAATAAATGAAAATGTATCAGACAGAATCAGATTTGATTTCTACACAGTTAACTTTGCCATTGAATTTTATAATCAATCAGATCATTGATTCTAATTTCTCACTGTCAATTTATGGTAATTTCAAGTACCCGAGTTAGCTTAATTATGTATGTTATCAGTCTTTAAATGAGGCCAGGCACAGTGGCTCATTGCACCTACAATCCTAGCACTTTGGGAGTCTAAGGTGGGAAAATCACCTGAGGCCAGGAGTTCAAGACCAGCATGAGAAATAGTAAGACTTTGTCTCTACTAAAAAGAAAAATTAGATTTTAGGAAGTGCTTAAGGGTGGAGCAAGATGGCAGCCAAGTAATAGCTTCCTTGCAACTGGGCACGTCGAGACTGGGGATAGAGGACTTCAGACATCTCTGGCTGGTGGGATCTGCCCAGAAAAATCCCTTTGGGGGTTCAGGGAGACAGCATGAGACTTCTGGACCCCCTGAGGAAGGCAAAAGCGGTGGAGATCGGGACTCATCGAAACCCTAGTCCAGAGGCACAGCAACTTAAAGAACAGGAAGAAGTGAAAGGAAAATTAGGGCAAGGAAACAGATAAAAGAAATCACTCATGAGGAAGAATCAGCAGAAAACTCCTGGCGTCATGAAAAACCAGTCCAGAGCAACACCCCCAAGGGACTGTGAGATAGCTACTGCAGAGGATTCCACTTATAAAGAAATGTTAGAAATGACAGAAAGGGAATTTAGAATACAGATGCTGAAAACAATCAAGGAAATGAAGGAAACAATGAAGGAAACGGCTGATAAAGTGGAAAATAACCAAAAGGAAACCCCAAAACAGAATCAATTAAGAGATGAACACTCTGAAGAATATAAAAAGGATATAGCAGAGCTGAAGGAAATGAAGCAGTAATTAGGGAATTTAAAGATGCAATACAAAGTATCAACAACAGATTAGACCATGAAGAAGAAAGAATCTCAGAGGTAGAGGACAAAGCTCTTGAGATAACTCAGATAGTTCCAGAGGCAGAAAAGAAGAGAAAGAAAGCAGAATGTTCACTGACAGAATTATGGGACTCTATGAAGTGTTCAAACATATGAGTTATAGATATCCCAGAAGGGGAAGAAGAATGCCCCAGGGGAATGGAAGCCATACTAGAGAATATTATAAATGAAAATTTCCCAAATATCACCAAAGATTCTGACACTCTCCTTTCAGAGGGATATTGGACCCCAGGTC
>CAUYRH010007279.1:0-58884 GCA_963574655.1 Perodicticus potto
ATCAAACTGTTTAACATACCCTTCATGGCATTTTCTTAGTTATTGTATGAAGACATTTGTATTCTGCATTTAGTAAGCTTTGCCTGTACCCTTCTAAGATGCACCATAGGTGTGGCCCCACCCATTACCCTCCCTCCACCCAACCTCCCCCCTCCCCTCCCTTCCCATATTCTTGAGCTATAGTTCGGTTATAGCCTTCATATGAAACCTTTAAATTAGCTTCATAGTAGGACTGAGTACATTGGATACTCTTTCTTCCTTTGATTTAAATGTTAATCACATGTGAACAATACCTTCTCAGCAGCCTCGAAACAGATGTTTGATCAATAAAGTGGGCGTCACAGGCTAGCCAAGTTAACATGTAAAATTAACCACTGAACTCGCTATAGACTTGACTTTGAGATTTCTGTCTCATTTTCCTCATCTCTTAAAATGTGACTAACCCTTGGATCTACTTCCTATCACCTCATACGATTCTGGCATGATGAAGGTGTTAACACATGGAAAGTACTCGGAAGAATCACGGCATAGAGGACGTGGCCCCTATCTGTTGCTTTTATTTATTATTACACGATCTGGGCCTCTTGGGAGGTATTTCTGTTTCTTCCCCTTTCAGGATGAGATCGTCAAGACATGTCATAGTTTTGAGTCTCAGTCTCTTCCACCCCAAATGCATATAACAGGAGCCATTTGCAGATGTCCTGAGATGATTACAAACTGTCTAGGTATTTACCACAGTATATGGCACATAGTAAACCCTTAGAAAAATAAAAGATCTCTCTTGTGGCTGATTTTTTTAGCACGAGGATCCAAAGCATTTTTTTCCTCTTCTTTTTGCGTGTCTGTATCATCCCGAGGAGAGGAGAAATAGGAAATGCCTTCTGACAGGAAGCATTAAATTTAAAGCCCAGGGGAAAGATTCAGGGAGAAACGGAGAGAAGCAAAAGCAGTCTTGAGAATAAAAGAAAAGCAAAAATAGACAAATCCCAGGTCTTAATCATTTGTTCTTAACAAGACTGTGCAATTCAAAGTGAAATGCCTTTATCTCAACGACCATCCATCATGTCTTGTTGTGAGGAGGGCTTCGAGGCAGTAAGCAGGCAGGAGGGGAGAGTCCCCCCACCAGGTATTACTCGCCATTCACTCTCCACTTCCCTTCCGTCTCTGTTTCCTCTCTTGACTCTACATCATCTCTTATTGTTTATCCCAATCCTCCAACCAGGCAATCCCCAAAGAGCATTGTTTTACTAGATACCAATGGCCACAGGTGCTAAAGCCACCTTTACAAACTTCAGCCCTCCCTGGGAAGAAAACAGATCTTGGTTTGTGACAATGAGATTTGGGGCCAAGAGAATACGAGTGATGATGGCACAAACGGAACAGGTGACAGTCACATCTGTTGCATGACTTCTCTGTCCTTGTGGCTCTGGCATGACTCCTTGGGCTGGTTCATGCCCTGAGAATCTCTGTGCAGCTGATCATGATGTTAACAGCTCACCATGGACTGCAGAGAGCCAAAGAGAGGAATAGACCTTGTTTGTTTTGGCAAATTTTCCTACTGTGATTTCCTTTTTTTTTTCTTTGTTATCTTTGGGCCTGATCCATCACAGGGTTTTATATACAATTAATACTAAGTCTTTTTTCTTTGTTCAACCTCGTTTCTCTCTCAGTCTTATCTGGAAAGAGCTTATATGAGGCTAGAGTGCATCTCCAAGATTAAACAAAAGGAATTTTCAACATACTACCTTTATCCCTCACAGACATTTACTTTGCTATGTTTTTTTTTTTTTTCTGAATTAGTAAACTAAAGTCTGTCTCTAAAAATCTATCATCCTTCACTTTTAAAATTCTCTAAGTTTTCTTGATTGCTTTGTGTATAAAAGTGAGAAGGGAAAATTTAGATTTCCTGGGACTATTATTTAACTTTGAAAGATAATGTTATCCTCCAAACAGAAGCTCCATGACTTCTCAAGAATTAATAAAAACACTTCAGGAAAGAGGGGAATGAAAATATTAAGCCGAAATATTTTGACTATGTGTTTATTCTTCCTGTGGAAGGTTTCATCACTCTCACTTTACATGCAAAAGAGCAGATACCCCATAAAAATGAAGAGTCACTGCTTTTAAATTTGAATTCCACTACAACCTCAAAAAAGATTGCTGACTCTAAAAACATTATGAGGAAAAGTTGCCCTCAAACTGGGAAAGTGCTAGATGCACTCTTATCTGGTACTGTTATAAAATTGAAGAATTCATTGAGTTTTTTCATTAGACATAAAAAGCTTTCATAATACTTTTTCATGGGAATGACAAGCTATTTTGGTCCCTAAGGAAAACATTATAATTTAAGTATAAAATGCAGCATGTGCAAATAGCCCATCTTGAATTTTGCACATATATATATATACCTTTTTGTTGTATGAGATTAATCATTTTGATATTTTTTGAGGCTTCCTTATAATCTTGACACCCATTTTCATCTAAGACAATCTATTAAAAAGATAGACAAAATGAGTGCAGGATGGTCATGTGGCAATTTTGTTTTCTACTTTTCCTTGTTCCATGTTTTTTCCTTTATATAAGACATGAGCAAGGGAAGCATGGAGGGGAAAGACATGGGGCAAGACCATGTTCAAAGCAGTGCAGGCAATCTAAGTAGCAGAAGGTCTATGGATACAAACCAAGTCAAATTACCCAGATCAAGAGATTAGCTTCCATCCTTTGATGGTGCTGTGTTCCTGGGGTTTCTTATCAATTAGTTATCAGTAAGTCATGCCAAATGGAAGAATGGGATATAAAAATGAAATATGGGTACCACATGCTTCTTACATAAGATGTGGTGCTCTGAAAGTACGTGTATATATTTCTCATTTAAGATTTTTCAGTGTACAAGTGCAAAGCTACCCTGTCTTTATGTGCAGTTCAGAAAAGTTTAGTAACTTGAACGCACAAAGGTAGTACTGAGTTACAGAGATTTATAAGTAGGAGAAAGGCATTTCATTTACCCTTTAATAAGATAGGTAATCATAATGCATCTGAAAAAGGATATGAGACATTAAATTGAGAATTGATTCTAAGTGTTTAGTGCATAATAATAGTAAATATGATTGATTTCTTACCACGAATTGAACACTGTATATATATACTACCTCATATATGCTATCACCTTTGTTCTCAAAACTGTTCTAGTAAGTAGGCAACACATCGTTTTTCTCAATTTATGAGTGAAGAAACTTCAATTGACAGAGGTGAGGAAGGAAGTTATCTCAGATCCTAAATGGTTTCATAATTCAGGAACCTGTGGGTTCAAAGTCTATGTTTTTAACCATTTGGCTATAACATCTTTATAGGATACAGTCCCTTCTGCCGGGGGCAAGGTGAATGAGTGTATCAATGAATGGATACAGTCCATTCATGGAATTGAGGCCTAGGAAATTCACAAGAAATTGAGCTAGGCATAGGAAATGGGGTTCCACATTTAGTCCTAAGTGTAAAGTGAAGGAGACACCAAGGCACAGGTGTCTCCTCAGCAGTTGTCCAGACTTTTTGGCTATTGGAGCCTCTGGTGGGCGTTGGAGGTCCCCCTCCTTGCCTGTCATCCAGCCCACTGGCTCTTCAGCTGGCTGCCGCAGCACTGGCACCACCAAAGAGGAGGCGGCAGGTCCGCCAGCTCCACTGAGCTGGCTAGGGCGCCAGATGTCTTGCATCAATTCTCCCTCTCTGAGTAGAAACCCCAACTGCTGTTAGGGAAAAGGGGCAAAGACTCCATGTAACTGCTTCCTGCTGAATTGGGCAATGATAGAAGGGGGAAGTTAGGGTTTCCCTGGAGGGAGAGAACCCATACACCTATATATACCCTGAGGCTAAAGGCCTAAAGGAGGAGACGGGGAAAGACCAGGCGAGGAACGGAGAGAGCTTCTCTCTCCCCACTTGAATTCTCTCCCTCTACAAGGAGCTTTAGTGTTTTCTGTATTCTTTTCTATAAATCAATTCTGTCTTACCACTGAGGGCTGGGGGTGGGGGGGAAATAATGTAATGAAGAATAATAAAATACATTAAAAAAAAAAGAACAGAAATCTAAGAGGGTTTAAACAAGTTTTATAATTACCACTTCATATTTGAACAATGTTTCCTATATATTTGTAATAAATAAAATATGTCTAATTTGTTTTTCTTAGGAAAACAAAAAAACAAAAAAAAATCTTTATAGGAATTTTATCAGATAAGTGATGAGAAGAGAGGCTTGGGGGCATAGACAAATGGTTTGGGGAGTAAATGTGTTATAGAGAGAGTGAAAAGGAACCAAGAAACTCCTAGAAGTTAGCCAATATCATGTCATTCTTAGTTCCCAAGGTCATCTAGGACAGCACTTCTCAACCTACGGGTTGCCACCCCTTCGGGGGTTGAAGGACCCTTTCACAGGGGTCTCCTAAATACATCCTGCATATCAGACATTTACATTATGATTCATAACAGTTGCAAAATTACAGTTATGAAGTAGCAACGAAAATAATTTTATGTTTGGGGGTCACCACAACATGAGGAACTGTATTAAAGGGTCGTGGCATGAGGAAGGTTGAGAACCACAGATCTACAATACCACTGTAGTCAGGATGAGATTTCTGTGACCTTCGTTCAGTTTTTGCCTGCTCCTATTTTATTTTAAACTCGATTTATAGTTATTTGATTGCTTGTAAAAAAATTAACTTATTTATTCTAAGAAAAATATAGCTGCAGACCGCAATGGTTTTTCACTGTAAATTTAGATGTCACATCTGAGAAACTTTGTTCATTTATCTTGAAATACCCCTTTCATTATCAAAACATTTTAATTCACCATGAAAACTGCCTACTTGTATCCATACCCTACCATGTAGCCAGACACTACTAGGGCTTTTTCCAGAAGAGCTGTTTGGAAACTTGACGGATTTCATTCCCTAAGCTCAGGCCCACTTTGTCCCCCAAAGCTGTCCCCTAACTTCATTCAGCAAAACAGCACTAGTGGGTCTCTGCTTCTGTTTTCTCATTACCATTTTTTGCCACATGATAATTCACTTGCCAAGCGCTTGCAAATCAAAATAAAACCTAAAATCGAGTTCAAAACATTCCCAAACTAGCTCCAGATCAAAGATTCAGTAAAAATGCCTTTGCAGTAAATTTCTGCCTCTTCCAGTTCTCCCTGAATTTGATACCTTTTTGGCAATAAGCAGGGTGGATTGCAACTGGCTGGCTGATGGTCTGCATTGCCCTAGACATTAAGCTCTGTAAGGTCAGGTCCAATATCTGTCCACTGTCCAAACTCCTGAGAATGGAGGAGCTGCTGCTCAACACTGAAACAGAGTGAGTGCATCCATGGTAACAAAACCTTCAGGGCACATAATCTTCTTTTATATAATATGCAAAATGTTCTGCTCGTGATTGTTTTAGGCCTTCCCCACAAAGCTGCATTGACTGCAACCATCTGGTCTAGTCTATTGTGACGGAATTCTAATTGCACTCTTATCTCTTCCTTTTCCCTTCCCATTTTTCCTTTCTCCTCTGCCAGATGAATAACTCTAACCCTCCACTTTGCACATGCCACTCCCTATACAGAATCTTCAGGATCTCCCCGCTATCTGTAGAATTGTCATAACCTGATTCATCAGAATCCTCCACTCCTAATCCAAACAATCTCTCTAGATACCAGATTAGATTTATTTGCACAAAATGATAGATCTAATTCGGCGGTTCTCAACCTGTGGGAACAATGAAAATACATCCCGCATATCAGATATTTACACGACGATTCGTAACAGTAGCAAAATTACAGTTATGAAGTAGCAACGAAAATAATGTTATAGCTGGGGTCACCACAACGTGAGGAACTGTATTAAAGGGTCATGGCATTAGGAAGGGTGAGAACCACGGCTCTAATTGATCTAGGTTTCATCTCTCCAACCCTGTATTTTCTTTCTCTCATTAGAGTATTTATTTCCTTTACCCTTCTATCTTAATTACTTTCTTCATCCCTGTTTTAACATCACCTCTCTTTTAAAATACATTTCATACTTCATTACTTCTACCAAGAGTTCTTACAAAACCCCTGATTCTCACTCACATTCTAAGGACCCCAGATTCGGACAGACATTATGAAGTGCTTGGATAGCCTTCCCTGTGTGTACACAGGCTGATTTCAGAACCATTAAGCTTTTGCTCTTTTACATACCAGTTGGATACCACTAAAAAAATAAAATCATCTCACTTGCCTTAGTAGTCTTCTTCTCATCCATAAATTGGGTATAATAATCTTCCCACGTAGAAATACAGGGTGGCCATAACGTGTGTGGGCAAAGTTCAATTGCACACGAACTTTATGGCCACTCTGTAATATAAGAATGATATGACAAAAATAATTACAGTCCTTGTATGTCTGGCATCTAAATTGCAACTGTGACTTCTGGTTTTTCAGATGCTATTTAGGCTTTTCCAGAACTGCTGTTTGGAAGGATGAAGGAGTTTATTCCCCAGGCTCGGGCCTACTTTGTTAGCCAAAGTTGTCTCCTAACTTCTAGAGTGTTTGGTCATGTAGTACAACTAAATAATCCTTTATGTTTATCTTGAGTATTTCAAGAGGGTCTAGGCTACGAAATTAAAAGTGTTAACATTCTCTTACTAGGAAGAGTGGAGATTTTTCTCAGTGTTTTGAACATCAAATTTGTGGGTCAAGTAAAGTGTAAGTTTTATGATTTGAAAATATCTTAATCAAACGTTTAAATAATAATATTCAGCTTAGGAAATAAAATATTCATATTATAAAATGTTGTGCCCCCTGGATTTCTCTGAAAGGATTTGAAACAGGAATGGGAACTCAATATGTTTGGCCCATGTCCAACTTTTCAGCTTTAATCCATGAATCACCTAATGGTCTGATCCCACAAGAGAAGGGAAAAACAGGAAAAAAAAAAAAATTCCAATTGCAGAAAGCAAACCAGAATTGAATGTGATCTTGTCTTCCGTTATTTATGTAACCTTTCAAGAATTAAATATGTTTGAATAAAGCTCCATCTTGCTTTCTTAAGATGATGGTTTCATTAAAACCCTTTCTGCTGAAACCTGGAATGCATTGCCTGCTTAAGCGGGTCAGAGTTCAAGTTGAAACTGCTCATGTGAAGAATGTCCAAACTACCAGCAAAAAAGATTTTCAAAAAGGGAAGATACTACCTGTTTGTGTGTATGTGTCTCTGTGAATGGAGGTGTGTGCCAGTGGACCTGGGCATGTTTTCTGCTTTGTTTACATCAGAGAAAAAAAGAAGGGGCCAGGACGCGAGGTGGGGAGGGGGGGCGGTAGGATGCTGAGATTTCAGTGAGCATTTCACACAGTTCCACCCCATTCTAACAGTGATAAGAGGGTGCAACCTGCACACATTTGTGACAGCCTGGAGGGGTGTAATCTTTGGCAAGAGAGAGAAAAACAAACCACATTTATCTCTGATGAGTTATCAGATTCATAATCATAAATCTTAAGCCAGGAGACTCAGGGCGTCCCTTTTATCTTTTCAAGGAGCAAAGCAGTTTCCCTGTGTGTTCTCTGCCTCCCCTAAAACTGAGGGTCTGTCGTTTTTTGCAGGGATTCTCCTGGGTGATAGGAGGCAGCTCAGTGGGTCAGTGCAAGGAGAGTTGTTTGTCGGCACAAAAAAACAAAAACAAAGGCTGGCTCCCTCTGCTCCCTGAATGTGGAATGCTGACCATGATGAATGGTGTCTGAGTAACGGCATTGTTACCACTGGGTATTTGACAAAGAATAGTCAGAATGTCTTTCACAAAGAATTCTAGGGAAGCAGTTTTTTTTTCAGTGTTTTCTTTCTTTCCTTCCCCCAAGTTTTACTCCAATAATTGAATATATGTCCAATGACAAAGCAGAATTTTATAGTTTTATTCCTTACATGTTAATAATTTATTTATTGTCTATTTTTATTTAGTAGTCACTGTTTCAATGAATAAAGTAGGCACAATGCTGGCTTTCATGGAGTTTACATTTTATACAGAAAATAACTATACTGGGTGGCACCTAAGGCTCAAAGGAATAGGGCACTGGCCCCATATACCAGAGGTGGCAAGTTCAAACCTGGCCCTGGCCAAAAAAAAAAAAAAAAGAAAACTATATCAGTGAAAATATACTAATGCCCATGATATTTATTATGGTAAAAATAATGAGGTAGATAAGTGGGTAGGGAAAAGGAGGAGGGAGAAGAGAGTCAGTTATTTCAGATACGGGAGTCAGAATAAGGCTCTATGATATGGGGACATTTGATCCAACCTCCAAACAGAACAAAAGGAGGGAGCAAGCCAACATGTCGTTTGGAGTAAGGGAATTTCAGGCAGAAGGAACAGCAAGTTAAAGTTCCCCCGTCCTAAGCACATCCTGATAAAGGACGAGAAAAGTGATAAGATGTAAGTGTGATAACAGTAACTAGGTCATTAAGGAACTTTGGGGTCAAAATAAAGCCCATCCACCATACAATGAACGCTCTGGGAAGGTACGGGGGGCTTTTGAGCAGCGGAATTAACTGATGTGCTCCTGCTGGGGAGGGGACACAAGTATAGGGGCTCAAGACAGGAGTTGGCACAAAGAATATTGCAACCATCTGGGGGAGAACTGAAGGGTTTGGACCAGGATGCTGGGGGCAAAAGGAAGAGATTCTGGGTGCCTGTTGACAGTAGGTAAGATAGCATCCGGTGGATTGAATATGTACTGCGATGGAAACAGAAAAATTCAACCTGAGTTCAAAGTTTGAGGCCCAAACAACTGGAAGTTCAAATGTGACTTCCGTATGACAGAATTTATCTTATCTTTTATTTGCTTATTCATTGAATCATGTATTTGTTTATTTCACCAGTACCAAACTTATGTGCAGAAAGCAATGCTATAATTCAATTGACTCTTCTTACTAGCATTCAATTGACTTTTCTTACAAAAACATCTAGTTGGTACAGTAACGCTGCTCAGCTCAGAAGAGTTAAACTCTCTCCATTCAGTATTATAAAGCAGGAAGAATATTTAGTCAGTCTTTTTTTCTTAGGTAGTGGAATATATTTACCTTATTTGGGGCTCTGTATAAAACATGATTTTGTTTATTAGATAACAGATAATGTCAGCATTTGTAGATGGTGTATATAAAAGGTAGAAAAAGATGTTATGAAGAACTTTTTGTGATACTACCTATGGAAGTAATTAGTAATTCTCTACAAAAGACTTAACTGGTACAGACACACTTATTAAAGTTGCACACATACTAACTGGCTTTTGTGGCTTCTTGCACAATTTGACTATAACATTGGTGGGGTTTAAAATTCAGAGTGAATGTTAGATTTTCTCAGGAAAAGTTAAAATATTAATGAAGATTCAGTTTGTCTAAAGGTAAAAAATAAAAGAAATAAACAAATGAAGGAAGGAAGGGTGAAAAGAGTTTGCAGTCATAAATATTAAAGACAGTCAGAGATTGGTCAGTGTCTATAAAAGGACAGCCAGATAGGAAGAGTAGTAAATTCCAGTGTTCAATAGCACTATGGGTTGACTATAATTGACAATGATTAATTGCATATTTTCAAAAAGCTAGAAGACTGAATTGTGAATATTCTCAACATGAAGAAATAACAAATGCTTGAGGGGATGGATATACTTATGACTGATTTGATCATTACATATCATATATATAGGCATATATATAATATATATCAAAATATAATACTGCATCCCACAAATATGTACAATGATTATGTCAATTACAAATAATAATTAAATAAAACACAATAAAGAATGTGTTTGTCCAATAACAAGTCTAGAAGTTGCAGTCTAGGACAGATGCCCTTGGTAAAGAAAGTCAAGGCCCAGGTTCCTCCTAGGCTTACTTTATCATTTTAGCATACATTTTCATGCCTACATAGTAAGTGAGCTACCTCTAAGTTCATGCCTGAGTCTCAGGAATGAAGAAAAAGAAGCCAAGAAGGATGAAAGATGAAAGCCATAGTCTATCTGAGTCTTCGATCTGGAAACAGTGGTCTTACTACAAAGTAAGAGCATTCTAGCCTGTACAATTCTGGTTCTATCATAATACTCAAAATTGGACCTCATGAATACACGTCATTAATTTCAAGAAGTGTCTTATTGTTGTTGTCCTTACTACTTTCTTCTCTTCTTCCCTTCTTCTTATTCATTATAATTCACATAACCAAAAGCTACCATGTATGAAAAGTGCACATTAGGGTGGATTTTTGCCAAAGGAACATACCAATGTACTCTCTGTCGGAGCAACACACAGAACATTTGACATATCTTTGCCTTAGTATCTCTTCCAGTCCCTAAATACTAAAATGGTAAGGGTTTTTTTTTGTTGTTGTTTGTTTGTTTGTCTTTGATTGTTTTGTTTGTTTGTTAATTGAGATCCCTGGCCTTGATGCCTTTAGGCAGGAAGAGAAGAATGGATGTCAAATGAGTGTATGAAAATGGCAGTGTATGTCACAGAGTCGTTAAGTGCTATATTATAGTTGGTAAAGAAAGAGTAGGGGCATAACCAGATGACCCCAGACACCGTAAGATGGCGTCATGCATGATCCAAGACAATGAAGCATGGACATCGAAGAAGCAAGGAAAGAATAAATAGGCGAGGCTCTCAGTCCAGAGTGGAGATTCTTCCAGGAAGAGTGTGTTTAAATAACAATGATATGAGACAGTGTAGTGAGAAATATCCATTTTGTAAACTATATAAACTAGGGCTTTGAAATCCATCTTATGGGTTAATAGATGTAAGTTTTTAAAATTTAATTTCAAATGACTCATCAATAATAGTGGCAGTAACACCTAATTCATAAATGGATGAAGAAGATAAACCAGATTTGACTAAAGAAATGTGGTTAATTTCTATGTGTTTCCCCGACTGCCAAAGAGAAATAATCTGTCCATCAGGTCTCACCTCCTTGCCCTCTTTTTTCTGTGCCTTCTCAAGAGATCACATACTTCCAGGCTGAAAGAAGGTAAAGAAGATCTACATTTACTAATACAGAAGGGAAATGGGTATTAGAAACAGAGGTTTGGAGGAACTTTAGGGTCCTGGGAAGAAGACTCTCTAGACTGTAGTGGTGTGTGATGGGAATGCATTTGAAACAGAGAAAGAAAAATATTGATATGTCTACATATAAAACAATTTTATCTCACATATTTTTTAAAAATGAAAATAAATGGTAATCACTTTTTTTTTCTACTGGACTGCTTCTTCTTAACTTCCACACTGTTTTCAGACTGAATATTGCAGACCTCCTACTTGATAAGGTTTAAAAAGATAAGAAGTAACAGTATTAGTCTTAGTCCAGGGCCAAACACCTAGCTGAGACTAAGCGTCTTTTACCAATGAGTAATTTTGTCCTTTATGACTGATCATCTAAAAATGTGTATCAATTAGCTAAATAACAAGAGCAATAAACACACATTTAGAGCTTTCCAAGATCTAGGCACTGCTCATTTCCTTATCATAACAACCTTAAAACTTTCAGTAATAATAATATACACATACTTTATGGCATAGGAGAAACCGAGGCTTAGAAACGGTCATCGATAGGGGTCACACATGTGGTAAAAATAATATTACTGGGGTTCGAACCCAGGTGGTTTATCTCTAGATCTTGTGCTTTTAACCACTATGTTAGGATTCAAGCATTGTGTTTTATTTAAAAACATGGAAGCAGAAAGAAATGTTTTTAATCCATTATGGGTCCCTTGTCTTTTTAAAATATAAAAACTTTCATTCACTCGATGACTACTTATAACTCTGTGTGCCAGAGACTTGATGTTAGGAACCATGAGTATCCTGATATTTTTATACCTAAAAGTTGCCAAGGAAAAAGACTTTTAAGTTTAAAAATCAAGATGGATAGCCAAGAGGAAAAAACAGGAAAGTCATATTTATCATTTATTGAGTAATTTTAAGGTACTGGACAGAGTCACACTGTCACACTTATCTCCCTATTTTATTTTATTAATTTTTTGGGTTTTTGCAGTTTTTGGCCAGGGCCGGGTTTGAACCCAACACCTCTGGTATATGGGGCCAGTGCTGTACTCCTTTGAGCCACAGGTGCCGCCCTTATCTCTTTATTTTAAAGATGGGAGTACAGAAACTCCTAGAACTGTCCTTGCCCAACATGACTTCACCAAGATAAAGACTATAACACACATACTGATTGTGTGATAAAAAGTTCTGACTCAAGAGCCTATAATCTGAAACACTCTCCAATAATTTGAATTAATCAATTTGATGCTTTAATAACACAGGTGACATACGACTGTGTCCTGAGAGGCTCATACTATGAGATTTTGGGAGAATTTGATAATAAAGAATACAGAATTGCAGATTCGAAATTCTGGATTCTATGAGATACTGGGGCCTCTGACATTTTTAGGCAATTGACTTGGCTTTGTTGGGAAATATTTATCTTCAAGCCTCTTTTCTAGTGATCTATGGTTCTGTGAAATTGTCCAAATGTATAACCTCATTTCCTCATTAAGTCTAGTTTTATTTGATCTTAGATAAAGGCACATCACATTGATAAATAATTTGGAGTGATGTGGTGTTTAGGAGTAATCCTACCTGTGACGCAGAGAATCCTAGGTTCTATAAGGAACAAAATCACTTTTATTTTATTTACCACTATACTTTCAGAACCAAAAATAGCTTCTGTGGCTTAGTAAACATTAACAAATGGTTCTTTGAATGAAAATTAAAACCAGAATAAAGTCATCTTTAAAATAAAAATTTTCACCAAACTTCTCTTACTTTTTAGAAGTCAATAACTAAGGAAAATATATAAACCAGGTGCTTGGGATTTCACGCTGGAGCTCCATAGGACAGGTGGATAATCTCTATAACTCAGGACACCGCAGGAAGGGAGGTAATAACTCTTGTCCCATGCTTTTTAAAATGTAAGACAATGTGAAGTTAAACCCTATTGCTAGAGCTCTTCAGTTCAAATTGGAAATCTTCCCAACTTGCTATCTATTCCACGTTATTAGCTGTGGTCACTTAATAGAATGCAGAGCTCCTATTTTTTTTCCCCCTGTGTTCTCAGTTCCTCCTGAGCAAATAAATGTGCCTCTAAATTCAGAATGAATCTCTGCAGACCCAAAGGACTTTCTCTTTGGGCAGCACCTTTATGGTTAGGAGTCTAGTCACTTCAACAGATTGCTCAGATTGCCTGACTCATTCATAAATCTGAATCATCTTTACAGTACAGGAGGCCCCCACAACTTCTCACATCCTGGAGGATACAGTGAAGCTTGATTGATGATTCCTAGAGGAAGCACCAGTGTCCTAAAACAACTAGCTTACCCAAATGCCAGTAAAGCATGCAGTTGCAAAGTACAGTCACGCATTTCCTAACGATAGAGATACATTCTGGGAAATGCATCCTCAGGCGATTCGCCAGTGCGCAAATATCATAGAGTGCAATTTCACGACCGTAGATGGTGCCGACGACATCACACCCAGGCTGTGTGGTTCTGTGCTACTCTCCCCCACAGCACGTTAGGGGACTGAACAGTAGGAAAATACAGCATAAAAAGATGAAACACAGGCAAACCCGTGCTGGACACTCACCATGAATGGAGCTTCCAGGACTGGAAGTTGCTGTGGTGAGTTAGTGAGTGAGTGGTGAGAGAATGTGAGGCACAGGACACTATGTACCCAGGCGCCGACTGTATACACTATATATACTCAGGCTAGACTAAATTCATTTTAAAAAACCTTTGTTTAATAATAAATTAGCCTCTACTTACTATAAATTTTTATTTTATAAACTTTATTTTTTAAGTTTTTGACCCTATTATAACTAGCTTAAAATACAAACATACTGTACTGCTGTACAAAAGTTACCATTTTTAATACCTTATTTGATGAGATTCTTTTACTTTTTTTATAGTTTTGGAACTTTTTTTTTTAATAAAGACTAAAACATAAACACACTGACCTAGGCCTTCACTGGGTCAGGATTACCAACTTCACTGTCATATTCCACATCTTGTCCTATTGGAAAGTTTTCAGGGGCAATCACAGACATGGAGCTGCCATCTCCTATGATAACAACGCCTTCTTGGTTACCTCCTGGAGGGCTCTAACATAGAGAAGTAGACTCTAAAATAGTATTTTTTTTTTTTTTTTTTTTTTTTTTTTAGAGAGAGACAGAGTCTCATGTTCTTGCCCTCAGTAGAGTGTCATGGTGTCACACAGCTCACAACAACCTCCAACTCCTGGGCTTAGGTGATTCTCTTGCCTCAGCCTCCCAAGTAGCGGGGATGACAGGTACCCGCCACAACACTCGGCTATCTAAAATAGTATTTAAAAGTATAATATAGTAAATACATAAACCAGTAATGTACTTGTTTATCTTTACTTCCAAGTATTCAGTACTAGTTGCACGTGCTAGACTTTTACGTCTGGCAACACAGTAGGTTTGTTTACCCCAATGTCTCCATAAACATACAAGCAATCTTTATAAAGAATAATAAGGCAAGCACAAAAATATTCAGGACTCAAATAATTTGCATTTTCTCTCAACTTCTATTACTTAACTGGTTAAATTCAGGCAGCAAACCTCACCTCTCCACACCTCACTTTCTACATCAAAAGAATGATGTTAATAAGAAATGGTTTTGAAGCCCCGAATTTATTGAGTCAAACATAGCAACTCTCAGAGTTAATAGTTGTTGTTATTCTGTGCATTACTAACAATGACAGTGCTGGGTACTGTTCTAATTTTCTGTTGCTGATTACATAGTCACTTCAAAGCACACAGGCTCAAAATGACAAACATTTCATTGCTTTTCACTCTTCTAAGGGCTCATCAGGACTCACCTGGCATCAGGGCTCGCCTGGGCGTTCTCTTTCCTGGGCTCACTTGAGGCCTTTGGTGTCTTCCAATGAGATGGCAGTGATGGCTGCAGCTGGGTTTGCGTGAGTCCCCCGTACACCTCCATTTGGCCTCTCTGCCCACATGGCAGGTCATCCTCTCTGTCCTTCTCACATAGCTGTTCTCTTTTGTGGCCTAGTCTGGTCTTTTTCTACTATGGATATTATGTAATTAACGTTTTAGCCCCCAAAATTCATGTCAAAGCTTTAATTCTCAATGTAATAGTGTAATAGTCACTCCTTGTGTTGGGGAGATTAGTTGTTTCAAGGACTCAGCAGATGTTCAGAATCACACAAAGTACCAAATCCTATACATTATACTATGATATTTCCTATACACATGTGTGGATACCTATGATCAAGTTTAATTTATAAATTAGGCCCAGTAAGAGAGTAATAATAGCTGTAGAGTAATATAATTATAGCAATATATTGTCGTAACAGTTATGTGAGAGTGGACTCTCTTGCCCTCTTTCTCAAAAGATCTTACTGTACTGTACTTTGGCTAACTGAAACCATGGAAAGCAAAGTCATGGATAAAAAGAGACTACCATATTGGTCGATGAGGCCTTTGAAGGTAATTGGGTCATGAATTTAGATCTCTCTTAATGGGATTAGTGCTCTTGTAAGCAATTCTGCCATGTGGAGACAAATCAAGAAGATGGCCAAGTGCAAGCTTGAAAAGGCATCTCACCAGACCAGACCCTGGGTCTGCTGGCTCCCTAACACTGGGCTTCACAGCTCCCAGAACTGGAACAAGCAAATATCTCTTGTTTATGAAACCCCATCCATGGTACCTTCATTATGGCAGCTTGAATTTATCAAAACAGGGCTCAGGGTCTCTCGGGGAAGGAAGCAGAGACAAAAGCTTCTAACTCCTTGAACATCATCACATCTTTACACTCTATTGATTAAATCAGAGAGAGGATGTAAGTTTCTTCTCTTGAAGGTCAGAGTAGCACATGAGCACAGGGACTTGTCCTGAGACGAGCAACCAAAGGTATGATTCATTTCAACTACTATATAATAGTGGTTGTGATTACCTATTCTATCAATGTAGCAGGTTCTTTGCACAGAGATTTGCCATCCAGCTTTGTGACTGTTGGCAGTGACAGGAATCTGTTAGTTATACATTCAGACGACACTGTTGGAGACAGAAGCTTAGAGAAATGAGACATCGTGAATTTGCCACTGAAATAAAACATGCAGTGTGATGAGAAAAGCAGAAATTTTGATGAAAGGAAAACTAGGGTTCAGCTCCTGGCTCTGCACTGGACAGCTCTGTGGAAGAAAAGGCTGAGATTTTCTGAGACTCGGTGAGACAGTGGTGCTCGTGGTCCAGGAGCTGCAGCTCTGTATTGAACCATTCCAACGCGGAATGGCTCAGACGAAACAGCCCAACTTTTGCTCATGCATCCGCATTCTGGACAAGACCCGGTGAGGAAAGTTGATTCTACTCCTCTTAGCATCAGCTGGAATGGCTCAAAGGCTGGGGCCTAGAGAATCTGACGCCGCACTCACTCACATGCAGCAGCCGGCCTCAAACTGCTCTGAGATGCAACATCTGGGGCTCCTTGGGCTCAGCTCCCTTTCTCTATATAATTACTGAAGCATGTTATGTTCAGGGGAGCTAAACTTCTTACTTGGAGGTCCAGGGACCCAAAAACTGAGTTCCCCAAAAAGAAAGAAAAGAGACAGCAAAAGAAAGACAACCCAGGGTGGCACCTGTGGCTCAAGGAGTCGGGCACCAGCCCCATATACCGGAAGTGCTGGGTTCAAACATGGCCCCAGGCCAAAAACTACAAAAAAAAGGAAATGTGATCAGGTATGACATGAGCTCACAGCCTCCCATCTGACGGAGACTGAGTCTCCCTAAAGAAAAAAAAAAAAAAGAAAGAAAGAAAGACAACCAGTTAGTAACTCTATACAATTTATACAGCACTGTACTCATTAAGAGTAAGTCATTTCATGTTGATAGAAATTCAACCGGTGAGGAATTATATCACACTTTTTGTGGGAAGACCGTCAAAGAACTTGAAGACATGCTTTAAAACTGTACAACTAGAATATGATGATAGCTGTACTTTAGCTGCTGACTCTGTGAGTATCAGTAGATGCTCCCTATACATTCATTTAGCTCTTGTCCCTCCCCAGCCCACAGTACTCCCATTACAATTTCCCAAAATAATCGTTTGGAAAAATACAGATACTAGCCCATTTCTAGAACTCAGATCCTACTGGAACCTTCCAGTGATGTGCAAGAAGATCCTTCTGGGCTGTGTTAGGAAGCTGCCTAATATAACCATTCTCAAAAGGTTCAAGTGAGCCTTCAGAGGACTGGGGTGAGGCAGGACGAACCCAGAACTGGCTTTCCTTCAGGAAAGTTAGCTCCCTCTCTGCTACCCGGCAATACTTCAACTTGCCGTGAATAGTGTGTTGACTCTGGGAAGCTCCAGTATTGAAATGAAGCCTAGAAACATAGAACTGCCTGGTGAGACCTAGAATAACAGTGATGTGGGAGAAGAACAAACGCAGTAACCATCTTTGAGGTCTAGAGGAGGCTCAGGACAAGTCCACACTGGACTCCAGTTTAATTCAGTCACTAATTAACTACACAGATTAGGGAAAATCTCTCTACCAGGCTGAGTCACAGCCTTTTTCCTCTTCTAAATCTCCTTCCTTGGGTTCCTCATTTGCAAAGAATCTTTCAAGAATCAATTAAAGCACCATCACCTCTTTTTAATTTTTTTAAAAAAACTTCAAACTAGTAGAAAAGCATTTTTGGATACATGTATGGATTTTGTTATGCTTGAGTCAGGACTATAATATAGACACCACCAAGATAGTGTTCATTGCACCTGTTGGGTAGATCTTCTACCTTCCCCTTCTTCCCCCTCCCCTTGCTTGATTTCTGCTGAATTTTACCTCCCTCTGTACATGTGTGAGTGTATGGGTTAGTTCCAATTTTATAGCAAGTATATGTGGGGGATTTTTTTGCAATAAATTGAAGCCTTTTGCATCACTATTGTTTTAATAGAATTCCTTCATTTGTTGTGTAATCTGGGAATAAATGAACATTTCTGGACTTTGCTTTTCCCATCTTTAAAATGAAAAACTGACAGAGTAAATTCTGAAGATGTTTTTCAACTTAAAAAATGTTATTCTTCTCTGTTTCTCAAATAGCAAAACCCAGGCGCAATGTATGGCATTTGAATTATGTGTTTTTTTCCTACAAATGTGGGTGCTGTAGAATCCCAGGCAGTGGAAATGTCATCAACAATACAATCATTTCAAGTTTCTTGTGGACCTGGTTAAAACACTTTCGGGTCCAAAATTTGGTGAGGTGATCGTTTATACTAATTGTATTTTTCTTTTAAGTGAATATTTGGCAGAAAATTTTAAATAAAATACAACTTGGATTGTTTTGGAATTAGAAGCAGGTGACACAATATTTTTACATCTCAAAATAATTTGGATAGGTATTTTGGCATAACTTGCTCAAGAAATGTCTTTACCATTAGAACAAGAAAATGTGTTCAATTACTAACAGAAAAGTGTGTGTCCCCTGGGGGTTATATAAAATCAGTTCAGGCTTAACTACATGTGAAGGGAAATTATTTTGGAGTGTGCTTCTTTTAAAATGCAAATGGAATTTGAACTTGTACCTTGGCACGTTCTATGCCAGTGAAATTTCCTAACGGTGTATTATTTTATCATTCCTCTTCTCTGCCCTGTATCTAGAGTACCCAGGTAACTAAGTGACTGGAATTATTCCTCTTTATTTTTCAAAGTCTAAAGCAGGTCTGCCTTCTTTGTAGGAGATAAGGTAAATCACTAATAAAAGCATTTTTGAAATTCCTTCCAGATTCTTGATGTTTACTCATGAAAAAGATGTTGGGCAATAAAATACCATGGTTTTCTAAAAATGCGCCCATGTGATTAAGGAAAAAAATGGCCATGTGCTCCCCCCATTTCTCTTATAAATATTTCATCAGGAATATTTTAGTTTTATTTATGTAGCAACTGTATTTGCTAATGGTAAACTATATGTAGAAGGAATCAAGAAAAAATTACATTTACAATAGCTACCAGAAAATGAGATACCCAGGAATAAACTCAAACCAGGAGGTGAAAGACCTCTATACCAAAAAGTACATTTTTTATGACAGCAACTGAAGAGGACATGAATAAGTGAAAAGATACTTCGTGTTCAGGAACAGGAAGAATTAATATTATTAAACTAGACACAAAGTGATCTACAGGTTTAATGCAATCCCAGTTAAAATACTAATATTCTTCATAGAAATAGGGGATAACTTGCTAAAATGGGTGTAGAACCATGAATAATCCCAAATAGCCAAAGCAGAAAGAATGAAATTGGAGATGTCACACTACCCTACTTCAAAATATCCTACAAAACTCTTATATTACTAAACCAAACCAAAACAAAGTACTAGCAAAACATAGTACTTGTGTAGAAACTTACACACAGATCTAGACCCATAAAATAGAATAGATAGTCCAGAAATAAATCCACACATCTATTGCCAGCTGATTTTTGACAAAGCTGCCAAGAACACATGTTACAGGAAATTAAAAAGTCTCTTTAATAAATGGTGCTGGGGAAATTGTCCACATGCAGAAGAATGAGACTAGTCTCAAACATCTCACCATATACATAGATCAATTCAATGGATTAGAGACTTAAATGTGGATCCTGAAATACGAATTGACTAGAAGAAAATGTGGGGAAAATACTTCTGAGGCATCAAAAATACTATATATTGAAAAATAATTAGAAGATGGGCGGTGCCTGTGGCTCAAAGGAGTAGGGTGCTGGCCCCAAATGGCAGAGGTGGCGGGTTCAAACCCAGCCCTGGCCAAAAATATCACACACACACACACACACACACAAAAATAATAATTAGAAGACAGGCTTTCAAGTATTTTCACCACAAAGAAATAGTAAGTGCATGACGTGATAAATACACTAACTGCCCTTCTTGGATCATTATGAAGCATAATTATGTATAAAACATGAAATGAGGCATAACCTGCAAATATTTTCTCCCATTCTGAGGGCTGTCTGCCTGCTACACTTACAGTGTTCTTAGCAGTGCAGAAGCTTTTTAGTTTTAATTCATCCTTTTATTCCTCAAATATTTATCGAATGCCTACCATATGACAGGTTCTTAATATCCAGTATTAACAAAAATTCCACTATAAATAAAATACAATCACATGATGAAAAATACATTAGAAGAATCAGGCAGTATTTTCTTACTCTAAGTTAAGTCAAAATTTAAAATATGGGCTGAACACAGTGGCTCACACCTATAATTCTAGCACTTTGGGAGGCCAAGGCAGGAGGATTACTTGAGCTCAAGACCAGCTTAAACAACATAGTGGGTTCCCATCTCTATATTAAAATACATACACACATATATATGCACATATCTGTGTATCTATGTGTGTATATATCTATTAATATCTAGATAGATAGGTGGATGGGTGGATGGATGGATAGATAGATTTAAAATATGAGGACAAGCCCAAGAAAAATGGCAAGGGAAAATATAGATCAGTATGCCACATTTCCCAAAATGTTGTAACACAAAACAAAATTTAGGCTAAAAATGAAACAGCTGGGAAGTAGGTGTAGCAACCTACAGATAGTACCAGAGATGATGATGATGATGGGTCAGTTTTGTATCTTGACCAGAGTCGTGATTAAACAAACCATCCCTGTGATAAATTCACATATAACTAAACACATACATACATACACAAACGAGCACAGGTAGAACTGGAAAAATCAGAATAGTGTTTGTAAATATGCAGAATTGCAGAAATTTGAATAAAATTAGTAGATTGCCAGGTATCAATGATCTTGTGTGATACTGTGCTTTAATTATTCAAGCTGTTACAATTGAGGAAAATGGGCGCTGAGCACAGGAGACTGTATTTCTTACAACTGAATGTCCAACTTTATTTATAAATAAGTGAATAAAACAAAACTAAACAGGAGGATGCTTAAAACATACTCAGTATTAGCAAAATATTGGAACCAAGAAAGATGCCCAATAATGAGATAAGCCTACATGACAGTATATTGAGTAATTTACAAAATACAATTCCATGTCTGTGACATGGAAGGTTCATATTCAATAAGCAAAAGAAGGACTTAAAGAATATGCAAATACAATCTAATTTTCATTTTAAAATAAGGAGCATTTATAAAGGTATACACCAAAACGCCATCAGCGTTTATCTCTGCATGTCACAATCATGCATGATTATATTTTTTCATATTGCTTCTCCATATTTCCTCTTTTCTTCCCTAAAACAAGCAATGATATCTAACAACTATCTAAAAGGCCATCTATTGATGGTGCTCAGGTGAATTCTGTAAAGCTCTGGACAAAAAACCAAGACAAGGGGGAAGATTATATGGAAAGACATTTCATTTCAGTATAAGGACTAACGAGCTTCCTGTAGGAGCCATGGAACATGAAGCACATCCTTGAGTCTGTGGCCGCCAATGCAAGTGCCGTTCACCAGTACCTGGTGAATTTCTTATTAGGAATGATGTGAATGGGAGCCTGGCTTATGCAGGAGGAGGAGGAGGTTGAACCTAACTCCATGCCATTTGATTTTGCAATGAACTTAACAGATGCCACCTCTCATTTCAAAAGCCCCTTTTATGTTTCAAAGCACTTTCACATATGCTGGTTTATATAAATTTTAGTTCGGTACTTAAAAAAAAACAACCTGTCCTCCCTACCATAGTTCTGGAGAATAAGCAAGGCAGGTATTATCACCTCCCCTTTACTGAAGAGAGCACTGACCAAGCAGTGGGTGATCTTTACTGTTACGGGCTGAGGCGAGAGTGAGTTATGGGATCACAAGGCCTTGACACTTGACTCACGGCCCCGCTGTCTTTGCTCTAGTAACACACAGCCTCTCCTTCTCACCATGGTTTGAAACCAGGTAGACCTGGTCTAAAGATGCTCACATGGTGGGTACCACTTCAGTGGAAAACCAGCAATGCTTGGCACAGTGGTAAGAAGTACCAACAATCATAATACCCATCTGAGGATTCCCATTCACTTACATTGACCCAATCAACGTAAAACAACCAATATGTCAATTCAGCTTAAAAATCTTGTCCAATCAAACCAATTAGTTCACCTGAACAGCCCAAGCGGTCAGTGAATGTAGCTGGGGGCTTCGGTCAATGTATTTGCCCTATCCCTGTGTCCTTCCCTGGTACTGGCTCATACGTTGGGCTTCTGGGACAGTAAATAGTGAATGGGGTCCATATTTGGCTTAATGAAGCAGGGCTTTGTTACTTTTACCAAAGGAATTAACAGAGGAATTTTATATTTATTTTGCAGTGGCAGCAGATTAAGCACTTGAGCAGTAATGTGGCAATGCACCAAAAGAGGTCTTAGTTAGGTGCTCTCTGAAATCATGAAGTTAAGTGGGAAAACATACACATGGAAAAGGTTTATATGTCTTAAAAAAATAAATCAATGATAGTTTTCACAAAGTATATTAAACAAATGACATATTTTCATTGGCTGATAGTACCATTTACACATGCATATGATTATTTGCTATGTGCCAACCCCTCTGCTCAGCGCCCTTCCTCACAACCACCCCATGCAAATCATTACAGGAGGATACTAAGGGGTCAGTGTGGTTCAAGCGCATTTCTGCCAAGTCACAAGCCATCAAGTGGAAACAACAGGATTCCAACCCAGGTCTGATGACTCCCAAACCTGCATACTTCACCATTATGTATTCTCTCCAAATGCTTTAAGTATATGCTCTTTTTATAAATTATTAATTATTATTATTAATTTTTTAAATTATTACTTTTTATAAACAGTAATAAAAGTTTCCTTATAATGGCACAATAAATCACTTCAGGAGATGTATTGTTAACTTGGGATCAACTGGAAAACAAGCAGAAAAACAAGGCTGGACTTGACACATAACACATAAGGAGGCAGGAATTAGACAGATAAATGGAAGAGAATTAAGGCTGATGGAATCAATCTACCTATATTGTTAATACATTAATACTAGTATTGGTTATTGCTAATAAATTACCGATCAAGGTGACAATGTCACAGACACTTGAAATATTTTCTTGTTAGCTACATAAAATTCAATCACCAGCATTCAATATATTCTCTCATTCAACAAACAATTATTAAGCTCCTTCCATATGCCAGACACTGTTCTAGGCAACAGATAGTTAGTGAGCACCTAGAAATGTCCCGGCACTGCTCAAGGCAGCATGATCATTGCAGTGACTCAAACAGACAAAAGTTCCAGATCTTACAAGTTCACATAAGCTCCTCCAGAAAATGAGGTAGTAGAAAGGGAGTCTGAGGTGGAAGACTTTGACTTTAATCTTGACCAGACGGCCTTAAGCATGTTATTTGAATCTCTCTGAGTCTTTTACCTCTAAACTGAGTATAATATCTGTTTTTATTATATCATCTTTTATTAGGAAAAATGCTAGTTTATATGTGAAAAACAAACTACTTCTTCTTTGGTCTTGGAGAAACTGAGGTAGTTGATGAGGAATAAAAGTTTTGTCCTCATTATTAAATCCTTCAAAATACTTCATTCTATATTTTCCCTGAGCTAAGTGTTCTGGGTTTAATGGTAACCATGTGTAAGACTTGCTGGGTCACAATAAGGTCACTTCCAGACCTACTCACCAATTTCAGTCTGTGTTACAGGCTTAAGATACCATAATTAGGTGTTTCCCCTTATCATGGAAGGAAGTTAGATTGAAATTATATCTTACTGATTATTTCATCTTAAAATTTATAGAGAGATGCTAATTCTTGACTAGTTGTTTAGAAATAGACCCATCACGACTGATAATTACGCACATCTTCCAGTGACTCTCCTGTGTCCCTCCATGAGGGTATCATTTCACTGTGAGGACTAAATGAGGCAGGTGTAAGTGGGTGTGTCACAGGACCACAGGAGTGACCATTTCCCAATTCTCAGTTGCACTTTACGGAGTAAATCAAAGAAAACATTTGGTCCCAATCTAATCTGCCTCCCTTACCTACACAACCTCCCCCAAGTGGAATGTGTAGGAGGTCGGGGGCAATGGGATTTCCAACCTATTTTTATCAGCCCAGCAAATCAGAGTTCTGCTTTCTAAACAAAGACATGACAATCTTGAGACTCTATGAAGGCCAACACAGGCCAGGCATTGTACACAAGTGAAAAGAATACAGTTAGCAGACACAATTATAGTCACAATTAGGAAAGACCTCCTCAGAAAAGTTTCCAGTTAACTCTGAGCACCGCTCAAATTACCATTGTGCTTAACCAGGCTCCTGTCTCCTGGCTGGCTCAGACTTTTGTGACAGATCTCTGAACACCAGCACCATCCACGAAGCACAGATGCACACAATCTAATGTTGGAGGTATATTAAATTTTAAATCACAGAAGTTAAAACCAAATTGAGACATCAAAGTTAGAACTTAGAAATAAGAAACCCAGTCTCAGAAATGACTAGCCAAGTGTTAAGTAAATTATTCTTTCTCTGAGCTCTTTCTTCATCTTCTCTTAGCCCTTCTCCACTCCCACCCTCAAAGAGGTTAGAAGAGAGAGGCTGTGAAGGCAAAACTGGGTACTCACTTCATCTCCAGTATCTCCTCCAGCTGTTTCCTCCTCTCCATCCGGAGGTTGGCCAAGTGTGCCTCTTTCTCGGCCAGGGACTGCTGCGTGGAGGCCAGGCGTGCTTTGGTGGCATCTAGCTCCTGCCTGGTCTTCTCCAAAGCGGTCATCAGTTCTTCTATCTGAAAGGCATATGGAGTTTGGGGTGTTATTCCTCCTTCAGTCAAGCACCGTGCATCCTTTGCTAGGCTGTGTTCTAACAATGTACACGCAGGGGCGTGGGAAGTGTCCTTGAACTGGGGCACCTATGTCTTGGAGCCACAGAAACGCCAACATTTCTCCAAGGTCCATGTTCGATCAGATTGCTTAATAACTTTTAGAGGATCTATTTAGTGTTATTTATTAGCTATGGGGAAAGATGTGTGACTAGCTTGACCCAATTTCAACCTATGTTTGGCAAAAATCTCAGATTCTTCCTCACAGCTGAAGGAAGCTCAAGTGCATTTTGCTCGGCACAATATCCTTTTGTGCATAGGCCCCAGAGTACTTTGACAGAAAGTTAATCTACATGTTTCAGATTCATTCACGTTTTTAACTTATCAAAGCCTTGTTTGGTAAAAGCTATTCTATGTCCAAGGAGGCTCAGGAGCCCCTCTCTCCTCACCTCCCTGACTTACATTCAGGAAACAAGTTGTGGCCAAAAGTAAACAGAATTCCAGCCACAAAAGGTTCAAGTTTGGTTTGCCCTGAAGTTTGAGAGGGTTCTAAACTTGAAATAAATGACATGTAACTTTTATAGGGTGCTAATACACCATAGAAATAAGCCAGACTATCAAATATCCAGGATTTTCAGCCAGGTCCCCAAAAATTGGACCACCGAGTCCTGAGGCAAGGCCTTACCCTCCCCAAACCATTAGAGACTTTTAAAAGCCAACACACAACAAAGAGGGCTGGTGTTTATGGTTGTGTTCCAGAGACTTCCGTGGAGCAAGCTGGTAAAATGCCATCCCTTGCGCAGACGCAGGCCGCATCCACCCTGCTGATCGAAATCATGGTTCCAGGAAGTTTCTAGATTCCACAGCTGATGTTTGGCTTTTTAAACCACCCCTTCCAGCTGAACTTGGCAATACAGGCTCATCCATCACTAAAGTCAACAGAACACCCTTCAAAATGTGTCAATGACATGTTAAGTTCCAATTCATAAAGACTTTCTACACAATTTCTTCAGTTTTACATGGAATTTATTCAGAATAAGCATTATAGTTCACATCCAAGGTAAATTACATGCTTTTAAGATTCAGAAAACCATCCATTTTACCTTGATAAAAAGAGGAAACTTAATGACCATGTAATTTAAATCAAAGCCCAAACCAAAAACTGTTTAAAAAGCAAAGAATATAAAGCATAACCTATGGAAGTCACAGAACTACACCTATTTAACTATCAAATAAATAGCATTATTCTTTAACTTTATAAATATGTAACACTGAAAAAGCATTTAATAAGCTGTTTCATTTCTCATACAAGTTCATACAACATTGGAAATAGTATTAGAAGCTCTTCTATAAAGAAATACTTGATGAGGCTAACATAGTTTCTATTTCTCTTCTCCTTTTTCCTATTTTTGATATATTCAATAGCAGTGTCCAAGAATATCAGAATTATGGTAATTCCGAATGTCAGTTCAGATAGTCTTTCTGAGCCTCGATAGAAGATGTCCCATGTCCTCAGGACCACATTTCCTTTATTTCAAACATACTACTGACTCCAGAGGAAGGGGCCCTCCAGGATTTGCATCTTTTGAAGCTGATCTGTCTGTAATCTATAGACACACTGCTACTTCACTGGGGTTCCAAGGTCTTAGTCCACCGGCCACCAGACTGCTTAGGGCAGTCACCACCTAGTTTTATATTAACCCGACTTTAAGTTACACTTAGAGTGATGACTTGCAGGCTGCACCAGTCGTTCCTGCAGTAACTGCGTGGAGAAACCTTGGGACCTAGAACCTGTAACCCAGAGATCTCACTGATGGGGGAGATGCCACTGGCTTCCATTGGGAAGTGTGAGTATGAGGTGAGACTGCCATTCTCAAGACCTCGGAAGCAGAATTTTGAAACAGCTCCCCAGGCCGGAGCTGCTCCCTCGTCCTAATTTGTATGCCTCTGGGCAGTGGATGTTGTACCCTGAGGACTGGGGGTCACCGGCCTTAGATATATACTTCTTGTCTGAGCACAAAGCTGCTTCTCTCTAATGTTTGCAGTCACTATATCCTTGGAGTCTCAATTTCCTTGAGGATGCTTCTGGGGCTTCCTGTATGTAATGTTTGATAGTTTTGCAAGCTATTTCCTTTGTTGCCAAAACATGGGCCTTAAGAAGCTAGAAATATTTTCTCTGCTGTGGTAGCCAGTAGGGTGTTCACAATATTATAGTTCTCTCTTCCTGACGGGTACATGCTAGGTCCAGACTTCCCCTCTCTCTGTAAGTGTGGCTTGGGCTGAACAAACCACTGTCCTTTCCAGGTAGAAGCAGTTAATTGGTAGCATGCAACTCCAACCTTCACCTTTCCCGACATGGTGACAAGAGAAGTTTTAGATGACACCCTTTTAGCCTGAGTCCCTGAGTGACCACAGTGAAGCCCAAGACCAACCCACAACACATAAGCATGCCAAACTTTTACTGTGCTACACCACTGAGATTGGGCCTGTTACTCCCAGCATAATGTGGCCCATTGTGACTGTGAACCCTCCAATTTCTTACCACGTGCTCTACACCTGCCTCCATCTTCCACCTCCAGTCATTTCTCATCAAGAGGAAATAGCTTGTTATTCTTGTTATCCCACAGAATTTCTACTCCTATAGACCACTGGTACCTTCTTTCTTGCCAAATGTCTTTTCTTAATGTGTAGCTTGCACAGATAAATATTCCCCCAAACCTGTCTGCCCCTTCTTGGAAGTAATTTTTTACTGATCATATAAATGTAGTTTGTATCTTAACAACCGGCAGATTAAAACCATGGCATTGCTTACTAACTGTGTGACTGAGACAAGTTCCTTCATCTCTCTCAGCTGTTGTTTCCTCATCTGTAAATAAGGGACCATGTCACTTTCTTATTTGATATTTGCAAGCACATTAAGTGAGATGATATAGCCCATAAGACATTTATTCTCCTTCTAACTGATATTTTTTCTGATAGTAAGAATAAAGTGTATTCATTGTCAAGAATTTGAAATGTGCAGATCTGAAAATTTAAAAATTTTCATTTTAAGATTAAATAATAACATTATTTTTATTTTTCATTTCAGATTAATACGAGGGTACCAACCATTAGTGCAGGGTGAGGGTACCTTAACCATAAGTGCAATAATTTGCACTTATTAGTTAAGGTCCCTGAATAACATATTTTTAGTTAAGACTCTCTCAAGTCCCAGCACCTAGAAATAAACATTATAAATATTTGGTTATCTCCATCTATATATACAAATAGTTATAACTATTCAAACTGCACATAAACTTTATGGCCGCCCTGCATTTGTGTAATGTAACTGAGATGCCATACACACGTTATATACATATAAACATGCAATTTTTATATATCCATGAAAAGCGTTATCGTGAGCACTTTCCCTTTATAATTAAATAGTCTTTTGGAAATACAGTTGTAATGAGTGAATGGTACTCTACTTCCCATTCTCCTGAAACGGATGCTTCCCTTGGCATTACTGTCTGAATATTTATGTCCCCCTCCAAATTCACATGTTGAAATCCTAACCCTAACCTGACAATATTAGGAGGTAGGATCTTGGGGGGTGATCAAGTTATGAGGGCAGAGCCTTCCCGAATGGGATTAGTGCCCCTATAAGGGAAGCTTGAGGGGGCTCGTTTGCCCCTCCCACCGGGCAAGGGCACAGCCAGAAGCCAGCAGTCTGCAATGCAGAGGAGGGCTCTCTCCAGACTCCGACATGCTGGCCACCTTGATCCTGGATTTCCCGGCCTCCAAAACGGTGAACAATAAACTCCTGTTGTCTAAAAGCCACCTAGTCTATGGTATTGTGTCATAGCAGTCCCCATGGGCTGAGACACGAGGAATCTATTTCCCTGTTTCTTTTGCAAATTCCTCACCTTCTTGCAGTCTACAACTGGGTCCTTCCCCTTGGGACTCTGTGCTAGAGACATTCTCCTCATTCATGGAGATACTCATGAGATGGGCTAAAGTGTGTCTCCATAGCTCTCACATCTAAGTAGATGCCTCTCCAACCTTGACCTCTTTTTGCTCACTTTACAGCTTTTACTTGTACCTAACCACCTGTTGGTTCTATCTGGATGCCCTGTTATTTTTTTAAAGTTGAAGATGACCAAAAGCTGACTGTTGATCCTTCAGCTATGGATCTAATATGTCTAAATCAAACCCCTACCACCTGCCCCCACACTCCCAACCTGCCAGGAACTAACACAACCACTATTTTGGTCTAACACGCTGACCTTTTCTCAATCACTCATTTTTAACATCTCAGAACCACAATTTAGCTCTTTCTTTTTCTTCCTCTTTTCTTTTCCATTCATCACCAAACCCCACAGCTCTATTTCAGAAACACCTCTTAGGTCCTTTATTCCTGTCTATTATTACTTTTGACACCCAAGCTCGGGTCTTTTCCCCTCCCACATGTGTGATAGGGGTTAAAAATAATTACATATACATATATCCGTGTGTGTGTGCTGACATACAAGTACATATGTGCGTGGTGTATTCCAAGCCTCTGTCCCTGCCCTTATTTTAAGTAAGGACATGGCTTTGCCTGATAAGCTTCTTTCCACTGTAGCATATTTTTCAGGCAGGTCTGTTCCTGGATTTTATAAAACTGTATTAGTAAGTGGGTTGCAAAGTAAAGTTATGAAATTGGATGCAATGAGATAGGCTTTAAAAACAGTCTAAGATGGCTGGGCGCAGTGGCTCATGCCTGTAATCCCAGTACTTGGGAGGCTGAGGCAGGTGGATTGCCTTAGTTTATGAGTTCATGACCAGCCTGAGCAAGAGCAAGACCTCGTCTCTAAGAAAATAAGAAAATAGGTGGGCTTTATGGTGGGCACCTGTAGTCTCAGCTACTCCAAAGGCTGAAGCAAGAGAATCGCTTGAACCCAAGACTTTGAGGTTCCCCTATAAAGTGGAAAAGAGACACTCTACCAAGGGTGACCAAGTGAGACTCTGTCTCAAGAAAAAAAAAACTTCTAAAATGATCTATATAATAGAAAGCAAGAGAAATAAGAAAGGGAAGGAAGAAGAAAGACCCTTGGGGCTTGAGACAGAGTTTGTTTTAAGGGCAGAATAAGAAAAATGAAAAGAGAAGAGAAAGGGGTAGGAAAAAAGTTTCTATGGGTTATTCCTAGACTCCTAAGTTGTTTTCTAAAAACAATTTAAAAGTTGGACTTCCCTTTTGATTTTTGCTTACAGCTATTTTCACTGTCTTTGAACTAAGCTTTGCACGTCTGAGATTCAAAGAAGTTCCCCAGAAATTATTGCCACAACTTGTCTCCTAGTGCCTTGAAAACATTCCTAAACCATCCATATTCCTCAAAAGTAATAACTGGCCTGGATCTAGCATCTCTAAGATTCCTATTATCCACAGCAGCGGTTTTCACATTGTGTCCCTAAGACCATCAGGGGTTTCATAAAGATGTCTAGAGGCTGATAAAGAGATTAGTGGACTGGGTGGGGGGACTGTGAGTCAGCAGAGGTCTGAGTCCACCATCCCACACTCCAGGGGAGTTATTCCGCTTTTACCTGCTTTATATGTGGCATTCTGCTGGGATTTAATTTAAAATCTAAAAAAAAAATGTAATATTTTAAAACATGCGAATGGCTAAAAGCATGGATTATAAACCCAAACTGTACCAATAATATCTGTTACCCCTAACTAGTTAGGGAACCCCGGGAAAGTGTGTGAGTTTCCTCATCTGAAACAATAGCACCTCTCATAAGAGTTATTGAAAGTCATTACATGAAGCAATGAACGTAAAGCTCTTAGTGCAGGGCCTGGCAAACACGAAAACACTCAGTACCTACTTAACACAAAAGGTAACACAGCACAATGGAACATAATTCAGGATCTAGCCAGCCACTTACTCGCTGTGCACCTCTAAGTGACTTACACAAACTCAGAGCTTCGAGTTTCTCACTTGTGAAGTGGGGCTCATAAAAGAACTCAGGTCAAAGAGTCTTTGTAAGGATCAAATGAGTTAACACATGCAGTGCTCTGAGAACAATGCCTAGCTCTTGGTGCCACGCAAGTGTCAGCTCTTGTTAATATAGTTCCTCGTAAGTATTCAGCCCATTTTTGTTTGCTTATTATTGCATTCACCTATCCCCAAACACACGCACCACGGGACTGGGCCCCTGCTCACTCCTCTGCTTACTGAAACTGCCCATTGTTCAAGGTTCTGTCTATACCCAGCCTCCTTCATAGCATGCAGCAAATAAAAGCTGGAGCTCTGGAAGCAATCAGACCTGGGTCAAGTTTTGGTTCCACCTATAGGATCTCTGACCTCGGACCAATCATAACCCAATGCTTCCTAAACTTTGCTGAATGTTAGAATCCCTCAGGAAGCTTTTAAAAGTCTTGACACTGTGGTCACACTCCTCCCAATTAAATCAAACTATTTGAGGGTGGGAGCCATGCATCTGTATTCTATTAAAGATCCAGGTGATTCCAAAGTACAACCACGTCTGGGAACCCTAGGAATTGCTGACGTCTCTAAGCCTGTAGATCCTCCCCCTATAAAGTGGGGAAGAGACAGAAGCCTCCACACAGGACTGACATGAGCATAAAGCAGGGCTCTATAACGTGCCTGGCCCCTCTGCCCAACACCCTGGAAGTGGCCATCACGTGCCAGTTCCCAGCCACGTCACCTCCACCCAACCCAAGTGCCTGCGATTTTCACCACTCCACCCATTCTGCACAATGTGTTTGCTTAGCTGCTGCAACTAACTAGGTTGTAATCCCTGGAGGGCAGAGACCATGCCTCCATCTTCTCAGGAAGCCCCTTCAGCACCTGACACGGTCCCAGTGTCCACACTCAATAAATACCTGCACAATGGGAGGAAAGGGAACACAAAGACAGAATTCTGAAACAGTCTCCTTTGACCCACTTGGTGCAATGACAGATGAAGTGTAAGTCCACACTTGTTACGCTGCTACCCCATAAATCAGTGGGCCCCTTGCTAGCCTCAAAATGCCCGCAAGTTCTTGCTCTCTGTTTGCCTCGAGTACCTTCCCTGTGCTATAGAGACGAGGGGGCTCGGCTACTTAGCTCTTGAAGGATGGAGGCCGTGTGCTCACTGCCCACCCAGCAGTAGCCAGGAGTGCCTGAGCATCCACAAGGGTCACAGCAGCACAGTAAAAATGGCCCAGCGTCTGCAATGGGGTAGAAGCAAGCAGCTTGCGGCCCTGGTCTGTGTTCCCCGTGCTCTGTCCTGGGGCCTGGAGACATACACGCCTTACTTCCTTCATTCTATCACCTGGCTGGTGTCTTCCACGCGCCAGGCACTTTTGCTGGACAGCAGCCAGGCTGCAGAAGTGGTCTGGTTTGTCAGGGAAGCTCAGACTCAATCATTTAATCATAATTGAAATTTTAAAAAGAAAATATTAAGGAAAAGTATTGAGTGATGTAAAAGAGTAAAACAGCAGCTGATCCTGCCTGAGGAACTGTGGCCGGCCTCCCTCAGGACAGCAGGTAGGAGAAGCCTGGTAAAGAGGAGGTGGCGGCCCAGGCAGAGGAGGCTCCGTGGCCCTGATCTTTAGGGAAGTGCTACTTGGAGAATCAGGGATTCAGAGCCAAAAAAAGCTTTTGAGAAATCCAGCAGGAAAGCAACCCATTTGCCTCTATCTTTTTCTTTTAGAAATACATCTATAGTAATTCACCAACCTACAATAATTCCTAGAAAAACAGTCTGAGGAAGAAGATGTTTAATTCCTAAAATGCCATTCTCAGGGAAAATAGGATTCACGACAACCTCAGAAGTCTTCTAGAATGCTCAAGATGTTCCACTTTTAATTTCTTCAAAGGTCCCCAAACATGGCAAAATTGGAATTAGGATCCTATATCTAGAAAGCTAATATTTTATTTTAAAATGTATTGGCTTGATGTTACATATCTAGAACATACTAATTAAAGGCTTCTGTAAGCTGGAGGTCAATGTAGACCCACCAACTAAAAAAACAAAATCCCAACTAATTGTGTGCCATTTTTCATTTTATTCATTGTATACTGCAGGACATAAAAAGCTCCCTTCCAAAATAGCTCGGTTACCAGGCAATTTCAACTGTATTTGAATATTTCCTAACTGTACACTTTGAGAAGGAAGCCATCAAATGGGTTTCTAAAGAGTCTCGTGTTTACATGTGGTTCTGGAGAAACTATCGAATCATTTAACTTGAACAGCGGAGCCTTAAAACAATAAAATAAAAAACCTGTTTAAGACCTTAAATCATTAACATACGTTGACTCAAACTTACACATACATTTGTGTCAACTCAATATCTGAAAACCAGCGTCTCTCGGTTATCTGCCAGGATCCCACTCCGAGTGCTGTATGTGCCTCCCCCAACACACGGTGATTTCCCACGCTTTTCAAGAGGCTTGCCTGGTGAAAGCTGATATTCAAATATTTTGATAAAACAGTTTTTCCCTTACATTACATGCCAGTACTAAGTTGGTATGTATTTTGTGTTAATGATTTGAAAAATTTAAAGCCAGGCACTTAAAGAGGGCTGGATTTCCATACATATTTTTTGAGACAAAGTCTCACTTTGTCACCCATGGTAGAGTGCCATGCCGTCATAGCTCACAGCAACCTCATATTTTAAAAACAGACTGGCCTCTTCTGCGTCGGGCTCCCCCAACCGCCCCGGTTCCTTGTCTTCATTTCATCTTGAGAGCAAGAGGATGGTAGTTTTCAGAGCACAGAGCCACTGAAATCCCCTTGTCCCAGATTACAGCAAATCCGGAATGTGAATTGGCCCCGTGGGAGTAGCTGGACTTGGCCCAGCTCTGCTCTGGGCACAGAAGATCACCCTGAGATCAGAAGGTGAAGATAAATGCATCAACCCCCCTCGTGGGCAGCGGCAGCTTCTCAGACAGTGGTGCTGCGGGCTGAAGGATCTGTTAAACGTGGACTACTAATCTTATTTTTCCAATTACTCTTATCTGACATTTCTATCTCCTCCTCCCTCCACCTCCCACGGCTGCCTTAGAGTGACACCTTTTGGAATAGTTTGAAAATGAAAATCCCCAGACTGCTTTCTGCCTGGACCTGACCATCCCCAAGGTGATGTTTGTGATTTGTTTTCTTTTCATTGAAGTTTAAACATCAAGGAGCTTTGCTTAAATATGTTACCTGTGATGCTTCTACTTTAAGCAAATACTCACGTCAAGCAGATTTATTTAGGCTGAAGCTCTTTACTTTTGACTTCACTTTAAATTCTCCCTTTCCCCTTTCTCTTCCCAGGCTTATCAACAAAACTCCATGCCATAGCAAAGATGAATGGAGAAGAAAGGTGCAAAAATACATACATCTGATTTAACAGAGTCTGTTCAACGGTGTCAGAGGACTAACGAATGACAGTTGCTCATGTTGTGACTAATAGAAATAGGGATTCCAAGACAAAACAAGCTCTGTAGTCAAATAATTTTGGAGAATTCTGTGCTAGACTTAAACTGCAGGTTTGATTCCGCAAGAATCATCAGAACCTTTAAGATGCCAATGCACATTGTGAATACTTTTCGGCCTCCAGATAGAAATGGGCAAAGCACAGAAATGTATATTTCACATAAACACTAATGTCCAATAAACATGTAAAAATTCTCCCCAAAATGCCCTTGAGCATTCTTCCTTCCAGACGGGGTTGGGCTTGGTGAAACCTTTGTGAGAAAAAGGCTGTGCGGCCAGGTCTCTGTATGTGTTTAGCATAGGTACACCCTGAGTAGCTGGGAAGCTTGCTTTATTTTGTGTGTGTCATCCTTCTTTTGGCCTTTTCCCTAACTGGCTGGGACATTCTTGAGAAGCAGTGTAGGCAGGGTGAAGGACATGGACTTCCTAACCAGGTTCCGCTGCCTGCTGGCTCTGTGAATTGTGAGAATCAGAAACCAGCTTTCTCTTCTGTAAAATGTGAATGATTACTGCACATCCCAGGACCTCGTGAGGAACGCCTGAGCTACAACAGCTATTTGTACACATGGTCACAGTGAGAACACGGCAGAGGACCACCACCAACAGTGCTATTAGTCGATACTCTGGTGCTTAGTTTTCAGCCTATAAGAGGATGAATAAGCAAAAAAGAGGGCTGGATTTCCATACATATTTTTTGAGACAAAGTCTCACTTTGTCACCCTTGGTAGAGTGCCATGCCGTCATAGCTCACAGCAACCTCAAACTCTTGAGCTCAGGGCGGTGCCTGTGGCCCAGTGAGTAGGGTGCTGGCCCCATACGCCAGAGGTGGTGGGCTCAAACCCAGCCCTGGCCAAAAACTGCAAAAAAAAAAAAACTCTTGAGCTCAAGTGATCCTCTTGCGTCAGCCTCCTGAACAACTGGGGACTGCAGGCACCCACCATGACTCCTGGCTATTTTTAGAGATGGGGTCTCACTCTTGTGCAGGCTGGTCTTAAGCTTCTGAGGTCAAGCGATCCCCCTGCCTCAGCCTCCCAGAGTACTAGGATTTCCATATTCTTATATTTTCAGAAAGACATCATATTTTTCATCTTCAAAGAAATGGCAAATGTTTTACCATGAGACCTACTTTATTGACAAACCAAATTAATCCCACACAAAATGGGCATTATTCACAGTTTAATCTTACTTAGGCTAAGTTCCAAACATAAAGATGAAGCCACCAGGGAAGATTAGAGAGCAGTGCTATCCAGCAGAACATCCCCTAGGGGGGACAGTGCTCTAATTGATACTGCCAAGTGCACTTGCCACTTCTACATGTGGCTGTGTGGCACTTCAAATGCGGCTGGTGTACCCTAAGAACCGAACTTTTAATTTAATCTTAATTAATTAAAATTTAAATGGAAATAGCCCCATGGCTAGTGTTACTGTCTTAGAAAGAGCAGTATCAGAACATCCAATATTCACAATTTTGTTGTCCAGTGAGGATGCGCAGATGTTATTTCAACCTTTGTACAAAGTTTTGCTTTTTTGATGATCGGAGAAAAACTTTCCACTTCCTTTAAATTCAGTACAACTCATGAATTACCATTTGATTCAGTGATTCTACTGGGGGATTCATTCTAAGAATATAATAAGGGATGTTCCCAAAGGGATTTATTCTAAGGATAGAAACATACTCACTACAATGTTGTTTATAAAAGTCAGAATAAAATATGTATGGGCGTACGTACTTGTACACTACACCACTACACATAAAAACTTATATACACCTTCCAGAAAAATGAGTTAAATAAACTATAAGGGGGTCTGTATGTGTGTGTAAAAGTGTCACAAAGAAACTGGAAAACAAATTATGAGCATCCAATTATTTTGATGTTGGTCAGACATTAAACACTAAGTAGAAATATTTAATATAAAGGCAAGATATTCATGAATAAAATATTCATAGGAAAAAATGTCTAGAAGGATTTAAATCTTTAAAATATTCGTTATGGGTTTGTTTCTAAGTTCAGGGATTTTATATAAGCTATTATATTATTCTTCATACTTATTGCTGTGAATATGCATTATTAATGTAAAAAAAAAAAGGTTGAACACATTATCCTTAGTGAAGCATCATAGGAATGGAGAAGTACGAATCCTATGTATTCAACTTTGATATGAGGACAATTAATGACACGGTGGGGCACGAGGGAAGGGGAGAGCAGACAGCAAAGGAGGGAGGGGGTGAGGGAAAGGAAAAGAAAAAAAAAAGAAAGTAGTGACTAATTCTCACATAAATTGGATTCGATTTTGACTAAAGTACATTACTTAAACATTAATTTTTACTTCAACTTGTTAATACGTTGTTTAGGATACAGGATCCTGCACCCTCATTTATAAGTGAATTATGTTTGTAATTTCCCCTTTATAATTATATATTTTTTCCACTTTTAATATCAGGTGTATCCAGATTAAGTTGAATGATTTTGAAGTATTTCTTCTTTCTCTATTGTCTATAAGATTTGGCATGATCTGTTTTTTGGAATTATCTTTTATTTTTATTTATAAATATTAGTTGTCTATTTTTTGAGACTTTGGAAAAAAATGATAAGAAATTAATTGATGACGCCATACTGAACCTCGGAGTAAAAGCATTCTATAATAGACATACTCTTATTTGAAAATGTGAATGTTACTTTCTTTGTATTACTATTATTATTATTATGGCTTAATACTTCATCGCAGCAATCGTCTGATTTCTTTTCTGAACGTATTTATCTTTGTTCGTTCTTTGCAAGGTTTTTGTTTCTAGTCCTTACCTTAAACATTGTTATTGTTGTTAAATTTTAAGCCTTTTTAATTTTGTGAAGGCAAAAAGTGGAAATCTAATAAACACATGTATATGTAAAAGTAAAAACTAAAAAAATAAAAATAAAAAAAAGAATATATTTTAAAATTTCAACCAGGAAAAGTCTGCATAGAAAGTA
Organism: Perodicticus potto; assembly: GCA_963574655.1. NCBI lineage: Eukaryota > Metazoa > Chordata > Mammalia > Primates > Lorisidae > Perodicticus > Perodicticus potto. The sequence goes on from CAUYRH010007279.1 coordinate 37,220, forward strand.
TTTCTGCTCCCAAGAAAAATAAGTCCCTAGCAGCCCATAGCCTGTAAGGGACAGGAGTGAAGCAGGCCTCCAGAATAGGACAGAGCCCATTGACAGGATTATGGTGGCAGCCACCCTCAGCCAAAACGACCTTACGATGGGCTGCACTTGCAAGCGTGGGTGCTTCTGGCCCTGACAGTGCCCTGCCGCACAATGCACTCTGCTCATTTCTCCTTGTTCCCTGATGAAATGGGTTTTAGGAATCCAATATGGTTATTTGCTTGGTTTTTCTTTTTTTGTAATTGTTTAGCATTGCCTGATTTTGTTACCATTTTGTCTCTGCAGGACTCAAAATAAGGGGTCAATGCCTAGAAAATCAGACTTATTTGTCCTTGCCACTTGGTCACCTCTATTAGCAGAGTCTGTTCAGCGCCATTTAACAAATCAGGGTGGTTTTCTGAAACAGACCTAATTTCGGCTCAGCGCCTGTGGCTCAATGGGCTAAGGCGCCAACCACGTACACTTGACCTGGCGGGTTCGAATCCAGCCCAGGCCCGCCAAACAACGATGACGGCTGCAACCAAAACATGGCCAGGCGTTGTGGTGGGCACCTGTAGTCCCAGCTACTTGGGAGGCAGAGGCAGGAGACTCGCTTGAGCCCAGGAACTGGAGGTTGCTGTGAGCTGTGATGCCAAAGCACTCTATCCAGGGTGACAGCTTGAGGCTCTGTCTCAAAATAAATAAATAAATAAATAAATACATTAAAAAAAAAAAAAAGAAACAGACCTACTTTCTTCTGATACAAGGATCAGCACTGAGGCAATTCCAATGAGGAAGGAAGAATAAATTCTCTCATTGCCTTGGCTGTGGAGGAGAAATCTATTGAAGATGATGGTGACTGTCAAGCCTAACTCCTGGCTTGATCCTTCAGGCCTGATCCTTGCATCACAGTTCCGTCTACCTTGAGCGGTAGGCAGTGGCTTCCCGTATGTCACTTGCTCCCTGAGCATACCCAGTCTAAGGCGTCCTTGCATCTTCCCACTGGGGAAAGCATCTCCTGAAACACACAGTCCCAGGAAACGACCAGTGCATCACTGTGGCAGGAATGCTGGGAGGGAGAAAAGAAGGGCAGGCCTGTATGCAGAAAGGTAATCACTAAATCACTACCTCTGGTTTAAATGATATAGTCTCCCCTCTCCCACGTGATATCCACACATTCCCAAAGAAGCAGGCCATTTAACTGTTGGATAACTCAAGCTCAGGAAGGGAAAAGGATTTACGTAAGAATTGCAGTGGTTACTCTTAATCAGGATGTGAGTCTGACCATTGAGTACAGATATAAAGGAGAAGAGTTAAAAGAAACAACAAGTACTGAGAAGGTCTGGAAGGAAGTCCTGAGCTATGAACCCCTGAAGAGCAAGAAAATCTTTGGCTCATTCCCCTCAATTCCTCTAGGCTTGAGTACAACATCCAGCACACAATCAGCACCCACAAACGTACAGATGAATAAAAATTAGTGAATGCATCTTGGGTCCCATTTGCTTCTCTAGAGCTGACTATTCACTATGCACTTAGATCTTAGCGCTGCTCCAAAATGGCTTATTGACTTTTATATTCCCCTTTGGTCTTCGATTGTTGCACAGTAAGTTACATCAAACGTGGCTGCTCCCAGCTCTCGTCTGAAGGCTACACATGGTGCGACTGGGTTCTCCAGAGTCTCACAAGGAGCTCAGATGGAAGCCCTGGCAGGCTGCATTCTCATCTGCAGCCCATGGTCCATTCTAAGTGCACATGGTTGAAACAGTATTTTATTCCTTGCAGATGTATATTTGGGGTCACCATTTCCTTGCCACTCATAGAGGCCACCTGCATTCCCTGCCACATGACCCCCTTAAATTTTTTAAGCCACAAATGCAGAATATCCCTCACATCAAATCCATCTCATGCTTTGACTCACCTTCTTCAGGAAGGGCCTAATCCTTTTCAAGGGCTCACCTGATCAGGCCAAGCCCATCAAGAATATTGTCTATTTCTTAAAGTCACCTGTGGCATATAACATACCTAGTCACGTGAGCGATATCTTCTCACACCCTTGAGCATAGTCAGCATACTCAAGGTCAGTGAATCCATTCCCATACACTTAAGGAAGGATCTCTCCCCGAAACATCATAGCTATCAGGACCCTCAGCAGAGAATTTTCATATTGTAAACGTCTTCCATTCCTGAGGGTGACTACATAACCAAGTAAAACAGCATTGAAGTCAGTGGCTTGACACCTACTAATATGAAACTGACCTTAAGAGTCACGTGATAAAAGTTTCATAAGTGTGTCGACTTTTCACAAAAGAGACCATCACACACAGACACAGACACAGACACACACGTTTTTAAGTGTAATGTCCAACAATAGCTAACAGTGCATGATACGCTAACTCATAAATACCACGGGCAGGTACTTGTTCCCTTATAATTATAATCCAGGTAAGTAAAAATCATAGTAAAGCTTCATTATCCTCAAACTAAATACATCCTCCAGACTGCTGGCTTGGTTATCTCCTCAGTGGGAGGAAAGCAAAAACCAGACATGAGGTTCCAGAATGAAATCTTCCACTTCAATTTCTCCTTTATTTAAACCATTTTATAAGAGCTTTATGTTGACCCCTTTGTTTCAGGAGGACAAGGAAATACTCCCAAATGCGTCCCCGGGGCACAGCATCCCCCGCAGTGACATGGCTCCCTCCTCTCAGAGTGATTACTGCTATATGGAAAAAACCAATTCTTAATTGGTTAACTTTGGGAAAAATCAGTTCCTACAGAGAAGACTCATAACAAAGACGCCCACCCAAACAGTCAGTTCTCTCCACGCACAGAGCGACTGGTGAAGGGTGTGAGAAATGCCATGTAAGCACAGCTGACAGACCACACCAAGCTGTACTGGGGGTTCTCCGCTTCTCTTCCATCTCCAAATGGACAAAATCTCCACGCGATCCCAGCAGCAGATCCACTAACCCCCGCCTCATCAGTGAGCCCTTCAACGTCCCCATTAGACTCCTGGGAGGGAGACTTTGCTTTCCTGCTGTCCTGCTGAACTAATGAGAATGGGGTTTTGACACTGGCTCCCTGGACCAGTTCCTCTGCTTCTCACCTGCTCCACATCAGAGACCATCCTCCAACTCCTCCCAGAGGCTGGGTATTGGGCCCCGGGGAGTCTGACGAGAGTGGGCGAATGGCAAGGGTCAAATTCAGCCACTCCTATAAAAACAACCAAAGTACACATCCTGCCACACGTAATTTTCATGCTTAAAAGCAGCAGCTTTTGTTTTCCCTGATTACTTTGATGCATGGGAACATTCACTGTTCACCCAGGCAGAAATAAAAGCACTCAAATCCTGACATGTGACACTTGATTCTTCAAAAATTCACTACAGTGATGAAAAGTTCTTTGTTAGATTGTAAGATCTACTACATTCACACATATTAAACTCCAGGCGTCACCAAATACTTGTATCATGCTTTGGAAGTAGACATCTAAGTTTTTCCCCAAAGGACATTTTTTACAATTTATACCTTTGGACTATATTTTTAAAATAAGTTATTTTTTTCCTAGTAGCTTTCTTCATATTAAAAAAATTAACCATTTTTATTACCAAATGAGATTAATAGTCTAGTGCCCTATAAAATAATTAAATGTAATCCTGCATCAAATGGACCCTGGTATCAAATAGTCTCAAGACAAAATCTAAGTGAAAAGGAAGGATTCCTGGCTTGAATGCCAGATAGCCGTTCAAGGATCTGATTGTTCCAGTTGGGGCTTTTCCCCTCTTTTATGGCTTCTCAAATACTTAAATTGCTTTGTTTAAAGATATTTCTTGTTATTTTTCCTCTCTTTTCTTCAAGAATGTACGCTGAAATCACAAGCCAGAATGAAACCCATGATACCCAGAGTTCAAGAGGAGGAACAGTCTCGATATTGAAAATAAGTAACAACTAAACACATATCGAAACGAATACCCCATTTTGACAGGTCACACTCAGTAACCTTAAAGGCGCCTCCACCTGGGCAATATAGTTCCTTCTGGACTAAAAACAATTAGGCTGTGTAATTTTGTGCTGAGTCCCTTCAGATAAACTCTGTGCGCACAGCCGGGCCACTCTCTGGCTGGCGTTGAGGCCCAGGCTGTCAGGCCCACTTCTCTGGTTAATGTCAGTAGCACTATGTATAAAAGGTGACTCCAGTGTGTACAAATGTTGATCTTTAGAGAAGTCATGCCTAGACTCACACACACATCCACTCTTTCGTCCCCCAGGTCAACGGCAGGAACAGAGGGCAGCCCAGGAAGGGCCTTGCCAAGAGCAGAGGCTCACTTGTTAGGTTACACAGCCCTCAGGGACTTCCCTGCCCGAGATTAATCCATAATCCTGTTTCGTGTTTAAAAATCCAGGTTCTAAAAGCCTTGCCTATGAGACAGCTTCAGAGGCGATGGGGAAATGTTGTAATGTACAGTAACAAATTAAGTGCCAACACAAAGAAGCATGGGAAAGAAAGGAACTGTGTTGAGTGGGTGGCAAGCAAGTTGCCTTACCCGAAATCATTCCTTTAAGGTTCCCACATGGATGCTAAAATCATAATTTTAATGGCTGGAGTTCCTGCAGGTAAAAAGTGGACTAAATAAAATAATAAAATAAAATAAATGAAATAAAATAAAGACACACACTCAAGTTGAAACCATCAATGGTTTTCTGATTACTACACAAGTTAAGCAAAATCAAGATGTCCTCTGATCGAAAACACAGCCAAGGTACGGAAGAAACATAATATTCGCTGGTGTGACTTCCAAACTAAATTTCATCTGAATACCAAATAATAAAAAAGCTCTCATCTCAGCTCTGAACAATCCTATTTTTATTACATCAAAATTGTTTCTTCCCTTGCCAACCTCATTCTACCCTTTTTGCTACAAACTTATTGTCCAGAAAGCTTCCTTTTACAACTCTAGCAGATTCAATGAAAAAAAAAAAGCAGGAATTCCCAATGCTGTAGAAACCATCATGAACATGTTCTCATCTGGATGATTCTAATAAAGTATAACTCACTCCCCTCTACAGTGAAGAGAGAGAGTGTACGGGGCAGACACACTTCTGAAAAGGAGGCCACACAAACTCTTCAACACTCCCTGCCAGCCTGGTGGCATCTTCTGTTTGCATTTAGAGAGAAAGAAAAGCATGACAGCTAATAATCCGCATCCCCATTTCAGACTGTGACATAGCCTGTGGTTACAGATGTCCTACTAACACTTAACTGAAAATGTTTGGCAACAGAACTGACCTTTTAAAAAGCAAAGGTAACCATGGAAAGAGCACTTTCTACTCAGATGCAATTATTTTAATGTAACAAAAGCAGCTCTAGTTTCCAAATATGAAAATTTTAAAAAAGAGAGAGAGAAAGGAAGTCCCCAGGCTTGTTGCCTGGCTTCTGATGTCTTGTGCATTCCACATTTTACTCTCCCATGCAGCTCAGTTTGGAGAGGTAGTGATGGTGTTTGTGTGCATGGATCCAGCATCCTTCCTGCCCTCCACCCCATGCCCTTTCATGATAACTCATGGTGAATCACCATTTCCACTTGTTATATCATGGGCACAAGGAGCCAAAACTACACAATTAAACAGAATAAGGAATCTTCACACCCATAAACGCCGACCTCCAAAATCAAAACATAATTTAAAAAGAGGAAATCTCGTTTCTATTGACTTGCAAATAAAACACCTGCTCCTTCCAGGGGCCACAATAATACTCCTTCCTTGTATTGTTGAGCCCCTGCCTGCCTACTCAGCCACATCCTATGTCACCCTGGCCCTTGCAGAACTTGTTCTTTCTTTACAGTGCCTTATTTTCAACCCCCTCCTCCCCAACTCTTCAAATAGCAGGCATCTTCACCACTGTCAGGTCTTTGCGTAAATGTCATCACCTCCAAAAGGCCCTCTGAATCCCCTTGGATAAAGTAGCAGTCCACTTCCCACCTGTCCCTGGTATACTTTAGCTCAGCTCCAAGTTTATATAACTCCATGGCATGTGACACAATTTGAAGCTGTTTAGGAATTTCTTTATATGTATCTTCCCATTAACCTTATTAAGCTGTTTGCTCCACATCTAACTTACTCAGTTTGTATTTATAAAGCCCATACTGAGGCCTGGGGTATTGCTGGCCCTTAATAAACATTCACCTAACTCATAACTAGAATTGGCAGAAAAACCTACCAGTTCCTGAAGATTATACCAGTGAGTCCCAAGGAGTATGTGTTGGGGACAGTGTGTGGAGGAGTTTTCCAACCAGCAGCAGCATCCTGCAGGAAGATGCTAAAATGCACATTCTCAGCATCCCTCTCCCCAAGGCTTTGAGCTATCGAATCAGAAATTCTGGGGATGTGGCCCAACAAATTGTATTTTAACAACCCTTCAGAATGATTCTGATTCTGACACAGGTTCAAACTTGAGAACTACTGGTTCACACAATGTTGCCCTGTTTCTAAAGGACATTTGAACACAGATGTCATCGACTTGCTTCTAACTGGTAGAGTGGACGTGATTTTGCAGGGGACTTATCCGGAAGTATGAACATGTAGCCCAGAAAATTCCACATATTCTCAAGCAGTTCTGTGTTCAGGGAACACTCTGGGAAAGAAACCCACTGATTTGAAGGATTCCTTGGTTCATGTCTGTTCAAGCCAGTGGGTGATCAGGCCAAGTATGAAGATGTTGCAGCCCAGCTGCTGACATGAGAATCCTGCCCTGTCTCTGATGACTGTTGAGATGGTAGAGACTCTTGGTCCCAGCCCTCGTTGATGGTCAGGTTTCCTGAGGACAGACATTGACCTGCTGTCTTTGTAGCCTGGCCTCGACCTAATACCTAGCACAGAGTGATGACTTAGAGAATGGAAGGACCAATGGCTGAAGCAACTGTGATGTTACCTGTAGGGCTGGAGAAAAAACATAAAAGGGGACTCTGCTTTCTTTTATATGAGAAAAGTAGTTTAAAAACATGAGAGAGTTAGTGGAAGATAGAGAAAAAGTGCAGGACTCAGAGTTAAGAAAATCCCAGTTCAGATCCCGGCCTATTGTCCATTGGTGGCTTTGGTCAAGGGACATGGCCTTGCAGAGCCTCTGATTCCTTAACTGTCAATGGAAATAACATGTCCTGCTGTGCAAGGCTCTTGTGGAAATTACAAAAGATTGTAGGGTAAAGTGTCTAAATAGCATTAGACACATAGGAAGTACCCAAAACATTGCAATACCTCCATTACCATCACTGCTTAATTGTTTAACTGGAGAAAACGGATCAGAGGCCTATGCCTCAAGGTGGTCTGATGTAGTATATATTCTGCAAGCATTCCCTGTATGGAGTAAGAGAATGACATTCCTGGCCCGTTCCATAGCTTTCAGTTTGATGGGAGAGATCCATCAGTATAAAACACAAGGAAACACAGGTGATGAAGGTGGATGGATAAAAGCTCAAATCCCTTCCCTGCCACTTACCAGCTGTGTGACCTTAAGCAAGCCACTTACACTCTCTGGGCTCCTGCATGTGTGGATTCCAGATAACAATATACTTCACTCAGGGTCACAGTGAGGCCTAGAGATTAAAATGTCCATGGAACACTCAGCTCTGTGCCTTGCCTTTAGTAAGCACTTGACAAATGATAAGTAAGGTTTACTAAACCAACCACCACCAACAAGCACAGAATTCCATCTCTGCGGTAGAAGAGGCACAAGCGGAGTATCAAAGGCACAGACAAGGAGGGGATGGTGCATTTGGAAAGGCAAGACAAAGGGCAAGGACCTTTCCTGAAGGGAACCCATTTAGCTACATCTTAAAACGGGGGTCACAAACTCACATCCTGGTGGGGCAAAGCATTTACCATCAAGGAGTGATTCTGGCCACACAGGGAAATGCTCCCTCGCTGCAGCTAACTTCTACCAGGTTCTACGTGGCCAGATCCTCTGATTATAAAAAGGAGGAAAAATATATCTGAAATTTTCTGTAAACTCTTATTTTTAAAATGGTGCTTTGATTAGAGACAAAAACACCTGCCTAGTAAGTATTAAACTAATAAATAGTTGTATGGCATTTACCTTCTGCCAGGCATTAATCTAAACATCATGAATGTAAGTAATTGTAATCCCACTTATTTCTCATAATACCCTTTTGAGTTATCATTATCATTCTGTAATGATAAGACTTACACACAGAGAGGTTAAGCAACTTCCCCAGAGTCACACAGCCAGTAAGTGCCAGAACAGGGATTTGAACCCAGACTGTCAGGCTTCTGAGTCTAATACTTCATTTTCTAACATCTATTGCAAGGAATGAAGGTAGAAAATCTATCATGTTTCCACCTCCTCAGAAACTTGTTCATAAATTCAACGAACTATGCACTATGCCAGGTATGAAGAATCCATTACCTGCACTGATGGTGCTCACAGTCTAGAAAGAAACTTGCTCTCAATTCCCTCCCTCTCTTCTCCTCCATCTCCCTCCCTTTCTCTATCCCTCTTTTTATCCCAAGAAAATTATCTAGGCGAACAGACTTCATTTCACAACTTCATCCAAACACTCACATGCACATACCCCAGTGATGTATGTAATTTAACAGGTTTAAAAATCCCCCAATTTTACAATTAAAAAAAAAATCACTGGCCCAAAGATGGCAAGACATGGCCTAATTGGAGATAACCCAAACTGCTGAGGCTCACACAGCATGAAAACCTAGAAGGTTTGAAAGATAACGTTTGCCACTACTAAGATATTGCTTTTGCTGTCAAAGTCCATGAACAGAATGAGGTTCATAAATGTCCTGGGATTGGAGGCCTGTCTAAATGTAATATTCTTATGAAGGAAAGAGCAGTGACTTCATCGCAAGCCAGGCCCTGCTGATGGCAGACCAAGACTGGAATGTGCAGATAATTATCTTTAAGGCCAGTCAACGGCTAGATGTCTCTTATAAATATCACCTTTAAGATCAAGCCAAGACATTCCAGTCTGAATCAAGGTTTATTTATGAAAGGATTTAACACTTTTAGATCCCATATTGCTTGGAGGACCACAATTTCCATTCCCAAATATCCAATTTCTTCAATTTCACAGAGCATGAATGAGATTTCAAGTTCCTGCACGTGTATGTGTGTTTGTGGGGGGGGGGGGGTCCAAATACCACAATTCCTTTTCTTCAGAGGAGAATTTCTTTGCTTAACACCTCTGCAAAATAAAATTGCCACTAGAGACCAAAAGTCTCTAGAAAATACCATAAGTCATAACGTCACATTCATGTAGATACAACCAAATTTTCAGGTATTTCAGCTCAATGGTCTCCTTGCTCCCCTTGAAAGGCCAAAGGAGCAATTTGATTGTGGGTGCTCTGTATAGGCCACAGACAGGAGGAAGAATGGCCCTTCTACCAGCGAGGGTACAGGCTTAAAGGCACACAGAGTTATCTGAAGCAAAGGGGTCCAATGGACCCCCACATGCTGGAATGATCTACTGGAAGCAATCAATTAATCTGGAAGGTTGTATAAGGTTCTTCACTGGTGGTGTTCAGGACTGGTCAGACATCATTTTTGAAGTACTAGCTTAAACTAGACCAAGGCTAGCACAGTATGTGCTGTGCAATGAAAAGTGAAGATACCTACTGATGAGGAGAGAGAGAAGAAATCTCAGAGGAGGGATCCCAGAGCTAGTATTTCAGCCCTGCAGTGTTACCTGATGAATGCCAATGCTAGAAAGAAAGACAATGATGACCACGAAGGTCACCAAAATATTCTTAAATCAACATATTATTTTATAATGAACATAGTACTAATCATTTGTTGACATTAGGACACTGACATAGTTTAGGAATGAAGCAAGAAAAAAGGAAAAGGCATTTAAGCTGAAGAACAGCCAAATGTCTTATGTTTATTATCGCCCCACTGTGTGGGTAGATGTGTGTGTGTGTGTGTATGTGTGTGTGCGTGCAATGGTGTGTATTTCTCTAGATATGAAAATTCAATCCTCTTCATACCTATCACTCTACATTAATAAAGACAAAATTATGTATACACCTATACATATTCATATACATAGCAGAGAAGGCTATTAGAAAAGTATTAGGGAACTAAAAATGGTTGTTCTTGATTATGAATCATGAAATACTTTTCAATTTCTCATTATCCAAACTCAAAATACAACAGAGCCTCCATAGCTGACCACCTCCCTAAACTGACCATCTCCTTAAGTTGACCTAACGTTCATAGACCAGACATGCACCACATGCATGTATCAGTACAATAGGCCTACTTCCTTATGTTGACCAGATTGTTACAGTGCCTTGTGTGCTTCTACAGTAACTTTATAGACACTTTGATCCCAATTATAAAATAATGTATGTTTGCATATTTTTAATTTGAAAACACAGAAAAGGATGAAAGACAAAGGAAAACAAAAACATAACCCCAGGACTCGGGACCACTGATGACCATTTTGATAGTTGTCTAAGCTTTTTTCCATCTATGCCTATGGTTGTAAAATCCATCATGCTACACATACTGCCTTCTGACTTTCCTTTTAATTTAACAAAACAACATGGATGTTTCCCTACCAATAAATATTGATCTACTTCATTCTTTCACGGCCACAGTGTTATCTACAACAATCCCATCTTGATTAGTCTTAAGGTTAATTTTCAAATTTTCAAATAACATAAATGAGTATAAAATATATACCAAAACATTTTATGTGTTAATGTTCCAGTTATTACATAAGACAAATTCTTGGCATTTGCTGGGTCAAAGGACATATATAGCTTTAAGCATTAAAATACTCCCCCAACCAACTGGTCACTTGGAAAAGTATACAAACCCAGACTGAGGAGGTTATTTTATTTTCTTTTTGTTTTTCTATATTTTCTGTAACTTACATTTTTGCTGACATTATGCTTAAAAATTGCTTTTATAAAAGGAAAAAAAATATTCTAAGAAAAAGGAAAAGGAAAAGAAGCAGGCCAATTGGAAGGTTACTTTTTCCAATGCAGAATTCTGATCTATGGGAGAGGTCTTGCTCCAGAAAGACAATGGGAACACAAAACTCTGTAACTTGACACTACCATACACGAAGTCAGCCAACTCACCCCTCTTGTTCATGCCCCTATCTAGGTTTACCACACGCAGTCATCTATGTGAGAACTCAGTGATTGACAAGCTTCAGTATCCAGGTCTTAAATGTTCCTAGCCACCACTACATCAGTAAAAGGCCATCCTGGATTCTCCAAATCAATACAACTGCTCCCTCATTTTTCTAGGAATATCTCGCTTGAAGGTAGAGATTCAAAAGAATCCTCCCTTTGATTAAATCAGGACTTTCCAATTTCCTTCCCTTTTCCTGAAACCAATAAAATGTTTTTGCCCTTTTACCAAAAAAGACTTTTTTTTTTTTAAATATAAAGGCAAGGCAGCCAATTAAACCTAGTGGATGAGAGGCAAGGACATTAGACACACGGCTATCTAAAAAGAAGTGATACATTTAAAAAGAAATGTTCAGTTAATATTATGTTCATGAAGTTAATGCTGTGATGGAAAGATGTGCCATGAGAAAACATCTGGAGGTACATGTAGAAATCAGGCAACAACTGAACTGACACTTTTTGTTTTTTATGGGCTAGCTTCCCACCCCCAGAGACATGGGCTCTGGACCCTCCTCTGTGCTAATCTCACTTGCTTTCATGTTAAAGCTGGCTAAATCAGGGGTTGGAAACTGGGTCCCTTCTCTTTAAGTAATAAGATACTCTTAATACTCCCTATTGGCTAAGAATGAAATAGAAGCTCAGAGATCTCAGAGGCGATGAATCTGCTTACTTAAGAGGTCACCTGTACATCTGAGAATACTGCTAGCTTTTCTCTTTAACATGGGACTCACCCCTATACAAATCCTCTTTCTGTTGATATATACATGACCCTATTCTTAACACTTCTGGAATTCATCACCTTACTGGACTTCCTCCCTGTAGACACAGGCCTGAAAAGCTCATGAACTCCCCGGTTATAAGTGAGTTGTCGCTTAAGCGTTACCGCAGGCCAGGAAAAATGACTAGTGTGTGCATTGCACCATTTGCAACCAGGAGATGTGTAAACATGTAAGAGAAGAGCAGCTACCTGTTGATTTTGAGGATCTCTTGAACTTTACCCTACAAAACTAGATACCCACCATAGAAAGATGAAAGGAAAGGACCCAGACGCATGCTTACTTTCTGGACATGCTTCCTCCTAATACACCTGCAGTCCTTTAATTAGGTCCGTAATTCATTTTTGAAAATGCATATGAAAATCAATTAAGATAGAACCAAATATTTTTTAAAATGTCAAATTGCATCTAGCCTTTAAGATTTAGTCTTTTTTAAAACATATGAAGTTGTCCCATGATTCATACATGCTCTTTAATTTAATCCATCTCATAGTTGAAAAGCTCACATCCATAGTGCCGATGACTAAGTGTCAGGATGGGCAATTTTTATATTAGTCTCAACTATACCAAGTATATCAACTCTAGGCTTTTTATCATTCTTTTTAACTCTTTCTAAAATAAAAACAAAATAGCTTAGGCGCAGTGGCTCACGCCTATAATCCTAGCACGCTGGGAGGCTGAGGTGCGTGGATTGCCTGAGCTCAGGAGTTCAAGACTAGCTTGATCAAATGTGAGATGCTGCTTCTACTAAAAATAAAAAAATTAGCTGGGCATTTGGCAGGCTCCTCTAGTCTCAGCTACTCAGGAGGCTGAGGCAAGAGGATCGTTTGACCCCAAAAGTTTGAGGTTGCTGTGAGTTATGATGCCACAACACTCTACCCAAGGTGATAGAGTGAAACTCGGTCTCAAATAAATAAATAAATAAGTTTTAAATGCTATGTAATTACACAATCTTTGCTGTACCAGTAAAGATTATGATGCTGCTCATGCCTTACAAAAGACATTCCCATGAATCAGACACGAGGAGTCATTTTAGCTGATTTTAAAAGAAAAAGTCTGACTGCAGCACACAAAAGGCTGTTGTGGGGGTAGAATATAAAAATCAAACTCAAAGAAACCAAAAACTATTTAGACTCATGTATAACATACCTTGGTTTCGGGAAATCAGTGGCAGTGTTTTTAATATTTTTGGCATTTGATGAAACTCTGTTACTTACCAAGTGTAATTTTGATTGTGAGAAGAGTAGGTTGAATTGGTTTGGATTAATGAGTAAGACACAATATTTGAGCTAACAGGGATGTACAGTAAGATCCCTCATATCCTGACTGAGGTCAATACCTACTGACAAGTAACATCTTTCTTACCTTCCGTCTGGCTGAGGGGCTGGAACAAGACAATCACACTAACTGAAAATATGTGTATGCGGAAAGATAATAGGCTCCAGTGAAGTTACTGGGGGGACTGGCTTTTAATTTTGAGGAGACTGTCCGGAGGTTTAGTATTCACTTCCAGATTCATCGCTATACTGTCAATAGAGAGAATGCTGAGTCATTTCCTAAAAAAAAAGGCCTTACAGATCATTCCAAAAGCTATTTCAATATTTAAAATCATGACATTTGTAGGACAAACATAAAATATGACCAAAACCCTTCCTAATAATAAATGTCTTCTAAATAGGACATACACATGCAGGGTGTTTGTATAAGGGCATCCCGACCCACACACAGATGCTGACTCAAAGTCCCAGAGCGTGAACTGCAGGGTGAGGTCAAGCCAGGTGGTTCGGAGCGGAGTGCTAAATCCTCCCACTGCTGCAGACCCATTCACTCACCGCGGCAATGGCCTGGTAAGAACATTTCAGTCCCAGTGGCCTGGAAGAATGAGTGCACTTCACAAAGCACCCAATTTATTCCCATAAAATGCTTGGCATGCCAATGGACTTTAGGCTCCTTTTACACAAAAATCCAAGTTTCAAGAAAGATTTACTCTAGGGTTTCCAAACGTTTATTGCCTTGCTGACAGACTTTTAGACTGGTGCTTGTAACAGGTGATTTTTTTATACCACCAGGGATTCAGAATGTGATTCCAGAACATTGGCCAAAAATTATCTTTAAGACTCCACTTGGCGCCACATCACACAGATTCTAGAATGTGCGAAGAGGTAAAAATGCTTCTTTATTCATAATTATAGGTGAGCTAGTAGAGTATCATCAAAAGATCTACCAATTGTACCTCCCACTCTCCCTCACTTTGTAAGGTCCTTGCCTACTGGTATAGTCTCTGCTCCTCAAACACACTGAGCTTGCTCGCAGCTCAGACAGCTGGCATGTAGCTTGTACATCCTGCTCCTGTACTGAGAGTTCTCTCATCCCAGTGCTGTGCAGGTTGGCTCCTGCCTATCGTTCAGCTTTAAAAGTAGTCCTCCCACCTCTCCAAGCCACCCTGCATCTAATATGGCCTGGCCTCGTTGATTTCCTTCGCACCACGTATTACAATCTCTAATTTTCTTGTTCATTAAAAACCAGTGTATTTCTTGTTAATGAGGGCAGAGTCACTTATTCTTGTTCACAATCACACTGTGAATACCTGGAACAATATCTAGAACGGGGTAGGCATTCAATAAATGCATGCTAAATAAATAAGGAAAAAGTTCAATTAATCCAAAGCACCACGATTTTTTTGCACTATTGTGAAAAATTACAAGGTATGTACAATTGGTTTGCCTACTAAAAATATTCTATATATGTAGTAAAAACAAGATACATTTGAGGTGATGTATATTAAGATCAGATCATAATCTCCAGAATGAAGGGGAATTCAGTAATTTACCAGCTCCCCAAATTCTATCATAATGATGCCCCAATGTGTATTTTCTTTCACAATGCCAATCTTTTGAAATAGTTTGCTTTTTCAAATCAACCTGCTTCTATTAAATTTGTTTGTATACCCTATACGTGTACACTTCCTCTCAGGATTTTTGAAAGATAAAAAATGGCATGTGGAAAAGAACCTATACATGAATATTCATAGCAACATTACTCATGGCAGCCAAAAAGATGGAAAAATGGAACAACACAAATGTCATCAACCAATGAATAGATAAATAAAACGTGATCTATCCACATAGCCACACAATGAAATCTAGTTAAAAAAAAACACAAGTGAATCACTGATACATGCTAAATGTGGATGAGCCTTGAAAATATTATCCAGAGTAAAAGAAGCCAGCTCGACGTGCTATATACTGTATGATTCCATTCATATGAAACATCCAGCAAAGGCAGATCCATAGACATAGAAAACAGATCAGTGGTTACTAGAAGCTGGGGATGAGAGAAAAGCAAGAGGTAGGCGGAGTAATTGCTTATGAGTACAGGGTTTCCTTTGAAAAGATTCTAAAGTTGATCACAGTAATGGTTACACGACTCTGTGAATATACTAAAAATCATGAAATGGTACCCTTTAAATAGGTGAATAGGATGGTATGTAAATTCTGCCTGAATAAAGCTGCTACATATTTTTAAAACAGATGTGTTGGTGTATTAATAAACTATGATACACGTATACCATGGAATACTATTCAGCCACTAAAAAAGATGGAGGCTTTACATATTTTGTATGTACCTGGATGGAGTTGAAATACATTCTCCTTAGTAAAGTATCACAAGAACAGAAAAGCAAGCATCCCATGCACTCAATACTAATTTGAAACTAGTAGACGAACAAGTATAGGCCCACATGAGAGAAAAGCACAATTAAATTCCAGAAGCACAGAGGAGTGGGAAAGGAGGAGAGGGGGCTCAGTAAGCTCCCGCCTAACAGGTACAATGTAAGGGTATAGAACACATCTCCTGGGTGAAGTACTCAAATATAACCCAGACTTTACCTAACAAATGCAAACTATGTTACCTAATCAGAGGTACCCTTATATTAATCCAAAATTTATGAAAAGAAAGAAAATTTTTTAAAAATGGTGTGTGGATACAGGTTTTATCTTTGGCGATTAAGCTAGATGATTAACTCTCATCAAGACCTAAAGATGGCAAATAAAGACACTGTCATTGAGGGTTGCTCTGCTTAAGAAAATGCTTTCTGCTCTAACAGATAAACTCAAATCTCAGTGGCTTACTCTAAGTGTATGTCTAGCTCAAGTTGCAATCAACAGCAGGATTCAGGTGAGGGTGGTGCTGCCTGTGAGCAGGACTTCAGGTGCTGTCTGTCTCATGGCTCCACCAGCCTTTAGTCTGGGCCTCAGAATCCCTGCAAATCTTCTGTGTCTAGACATGAGACAATGGAGATGTACACAGACCACACCTCTCCCCCAGCCTGTCTTTTCTTTGGGTAGTAGACCCCCAAGCTAGTGTCTGCTGTGTATTCTGCTGTGACATGAAGATAAGAGGGTAGATCATACCACAGTTGTTTATATGCCAGGTCTGAAAATGGAAAACATGCTTCTATTGCCCCAAACTTAGTCATATGGCCACTTTCAGCTGCAATGGCACCTGGGAAATGTAATGTGTCTGTGTGCCCCAGAGAAAGAGGCATTGGGTTTCACTGAATACACAGCAGACACTAGCTTGGGGTCTACCACCCAAAGAAAAGACAGGCTGGGGGTGAGGTGTGGTCTACACACATCTCCATTGTCCCACTATTGCTCCAACGATACTCCTTCTTAACAAGCCGTCAGTGAGTGGCAAGGAATAAACTGGTAAAACTACTTTATAGAGAAATTTGGCAACATGTAGTAACGTTGAAGATGTGAACAACCTATGACCCAATGTGGTAGATTAGAAAACCGCGGTCACAATATATTTTAGCTTCTCTTATCCTTTAATCTTGAGACTTGCTTTGACCAACAGAATGTGGTGAAAGTAATGCTATGTGCATTTCAGAGTCGGGGCCTTAAAAGGCCTCGCAGTTTCTTCTTGGAACACTGTCGTAAGAATGCCATGCTGTGAGGAGACTGGGCTACTCTATCAGAGGACGAGAAGCCACATGGACATCTGAAGTGCCCTAGCATACAGGCAGCCCCAACAGCCTGATGTGCAACTGAAGTGACATTGCACTCATTTTGGCCATCATCTGATTGCAAATGGATTAGATGAATATGGCTAGTAGCAGAACCATCGTGTCCACCCACATAATCACAGTGCATCATATTAAACCAGTAAGTTTGGAGTGTTTTGTTATGCAGCAACAGATAATCGATACGAATGTGGAATTTCACCTCCAAGTATATATTAAAGACAAATTCAACTGGTCACGATGAGACTGGGGTGAGAAGACTTCAGGCATCTCTGACTGGCGGGATCTGCCAAGAAACATCCCTTTGGGGACACAAAGAGACAGCGTGAGACTTCTGGACCCCATGAGGAAGGCAAAAGCAGCGGAGAACTGGCAAGTGGTTGCATGTGTTCCTTCAGTCTAATCCTGCCGGCAGCTGTTAAGTACAGCAGCAGTGAGATTGCAAACTGGAAAAGCCTTACCTGTGAGCTGTTGGGGTTTTGGACTGGCACTCAGTTGAACTACCTTGGGAGAACTTGGGCAAGAGTGCGGAGTTCTTTCAGTGTTTTCTAGGGCCTTAGTCTGAGCCACTGAGCCAGACAGAGCTACCAGTATTTGGTTGTGGGCCGTGTGGAGCCATTGTGGGAGAACTGCCCCGCAAGCTCCACCCTCAGCATCGCAGAACAAGCAACAGGTGAGAGCAAGTAATCTAGTGACTGAGCAGCCTAAAGGCAGGGACTGAGACGCCTTGCAGCCTTAGCCCTCAGAGGCAGAGAGTGAGACCAGTTGTGGCACACTGGGTAAGTGGATAGCCACTTAAGGAATGATCCCAGCGACAAGCGCTTTCCTGGGAAAGCTTCTGCTTAGCCCAGGTTAGCAATTTAAAGTGCCTTCTAAGTGGGCTGAGAAGGATTTAGGCTCTCCACCCGGTGGGGTTTGAGAAATCATTAGAGGCCTCCAGTCTCCATTTCACACAGCCATATCAGCATTGTAATTAACAAATCATACACCAGAAGATCACCTCTTGCCCAGACAATATTCAGCAAGATATCGATACTGCTTTGTTTTTGGTTTTGTTTTGTTTTGTTTTTGTTTTTAATTTCAACATTTTCCCTACAGATTTTTCTTTTCTTCTTTTTTTCTTTCTTTTCTTTCTTCATTTTTCTAGTTTAAATATAATTTTCCATTGTTACCTTTTTCAACAATTATAACTTCATTTTTGCTAGTGTTTCTACCCCTATTATTTGGTTTTTTCCCCCAATTTTATCCTGTTAAGTTTTTGGTTTGCTTGTTTTGGTTTGATTTATTGCATTTTTGTCTTTCCTCTCTACTTGGTGGATGTGGGGTACTGTGTCCAAACAGGCTGGCAAAGAGCTGCTGACCTAATCACTCAACCTGGCACCCCCCAGAGGTGGGGGGTTCTTAAGGTTGGGTCAAAATACCCTACTGTACACCTATATTGCTCCTGTCCCCCTCTTTCTGTGCCTCTCTTCTTTTGGTCAATAGTTGGGTCTACCCACCCCCTCTCCTTTCTTCTTTTTTTTTCTTTTCTTTCTTTCTTTTTTTCCTTCTTGCTCTTCAATCTTCTCATCCTTCTGGTCCTGTACCAAAAGGACCCTAGTCCAGAGGCACGGCAACTTAAAGAGCAGGAGGAAGTGAAAGGAAAATTAGGGCAAGGAAACAGATAAAAGAAATCACTCATGAGGAAGAATCAGCAGAAAACACCTGGCATCATGAAAAACCAGTCCAGAGCAACCCCCGCAAGGGACTGTGACGTAGCTACTACAGAGGATTTCACCTATAAGGAAATGTTAGAAATGACAGAAAGGGAATTTAGAATACAGATGATGAAAACAATCAAGGAAATGAAGGTAACTGCTGATAAAATGGAAAATAACCAAAAGAAAATCCAAAAACAGAATCAGTTAAGAGATGAACAATATGAAGAATATAAAAAAGGATATAGCAGAGCTGAAGGAACTGAAGCAGTCAATTAGGGAACTTAAAGATGCAATAGAAAGTATCAACAACAGATTAGACCATGTAGAAGAAAGAAAGAATCTCAGAGGTGGAGGACAAAGCTTTTGAGATAACTCAGATACCTAAAGAGGCAGAACATTCACTGACAGAATTATGGGACTCTATGCAGCGTTCAAACATACGAGTTATAGGTATCCCAGAAGGGGAAGAAGAATGCCCCAGGGGAATGGAAGCCATACTAGAGAATATGATAAATGAAAATTTCCCAAATATCATCAAAGATTCTAACACTCTCCTTTCAGAGGGATATCGGACCTCAGATTGCCTCAACTCTAACCAAGCTTCCCCAAGACACATTGTGATGAACCTGTCCAAAGTCAAGACAAAAGAAAAGATTCTTCAAGCTGCCAGGAGTAAGTGCCAGTTGACCTACAGGGGCAAATACATCAGAGGGACTGCAGAATTCTCTAATGAAACTTTCTAAGCAAGAAGACAATGGTCATCTACCTTTAATCTACTTAAACAGAAAATCTCCAGTCCAGAAGTCTATATTCTGCGAAGCTAAGCTTTAAAATTGAAAGAGAAATCAAATCATTTACTGATATACAACCATTGAGGAAATTGGCCACAACAAGACCAGCTCTACAGGAAATACTTCAACCTGTTCTACACACTGACCATCAAAATGGATCAACAGCAAAGTAAGAACTCAGAAATTAAAGGACAGAACCTAACTTCCACATTGATGCAAAAGATAAAACTAAGCAATGGACTCTCACAAAATGAGATGACTAGAACACTACCACACTTATCAATTATCTCAATAACTGTTAACAGCTTAAATTCCCCACTGAAGAGGCATAGATTGGCTGACTGGATTAAAAAACACAAGCCATCCATTTGCTGTCTGCAGGGAAATACACCTAGCTTCAAAAGACAAATTAAAACTCTGAGTTAAGGGTTGGTAGACAACTTTTCAAGCAAATGGAATTTAGAAGAAGAGTTGCGATCTTATTTTCAGATACATGTGGACTAAAGTCAAAAAAGACAAAGATGGTTGCTTTATATTGGTCAAGGGAAAAATACAACAAGAAGACGTTTCAATTCTAAATATTTATGCACCCAATTTAAATGCTTCTAGATTCTTGAAACAGACCTTACTCAGTCTGAGGAATATGATATCCTATAATACCATAATAACAGGGGACTTTAACACTCCTCTTACAGAGCTGGACAGATCCTCTAAACAGAAATTAAACAAGGATATAAGGGACTTAAATGAGACCCTTGAACAACTGTGCTTGATAGATGCATAGAGAACACTCCATCCCACAGATAAAGAATATTCATTCTTCTCATCAGCCCATGGAACATTCTCCAAAATTGATCATATCCTAGGACACAAAAAAAACCTCAACAGAATCAAAAGAATTGAAATGTTACCTTGCATTTTCTCATACCACAAAGCAGTAAAGGTGGAACTGAACTCCACCAAAAATGTTAAACCTCACACAAAGGCATGGAAATTAAACAACCTTCTATTGAATGACATTTGAGGGCAGAAGAAATAAAACAGGAAATCATTAACTACCTTGGGCATAACAACAATGAAGACACAAGCTACCAAAACCTGTGGGATACTGCAAAAGCAGTTCTAAGAGGAAAATTTATCACTTTATAGATGTCTACATTAAAAAAACAGAAAGAGAGCGCATCAACAAACTCACAAGCCATCTTATGGAATTGGAAATAGAAGAACAATCTAAGCCTAAACCCAGCAGAAGAAAAGAAATATCCAAAATTAAATCAGAGATCAATGAAATTGAAAACAAAAGAATCATTCAGAAAATCAATGAAACAAGGAGTTGGATTTTTGAAAAAATAAATAAAATACATAAGCCTTTGGCCACACTAACTAGAAATAGAAAAGTAAAATCTCTAGTAACCTCAATCAGAAAGGATAAAGGGGAAATTACAACTGATGCCACAGAGATACAAGAGATCATCTCTGAATATTACCAGAAACTCTATGCCCAGAAATTTGACAATGTGAAGGAAATGGGTCAATATTTGGAATCACACCCTCTCCCGAGACTTAGCCAGGAAGAACTGGACTTGAACAGACCAATTTCAAGCACTGAGATTACAGAAACAATAAAAAATCTTCCAACAAAAAAAATGCCCTGGTCTGGATGGCTTCACACCAGAATTCTATCAAACCTTCAAGGAAGAGCTTATTCCCATATTGCAGAAATTATTTCAAAAAAATGAGGAGGATGGAATCTTCCCCAACATGTTCTACGAAGCAAACATCATCCTGATACCAAAACCAGGAAAAGTCCCAACTAAAAACGAGAATTTCAGACCAATTTCACTCATAG
Organism: Perodicticus potto; assembly: GCA_963574655.1. Lineage (NCBI taxonomy): Eukaryota > Metazoa > Chordata > Mammalia > Primates > Lorisidae > Perodicticus > Perodicticus potto. The sequence goes on from CAUYRH010007279.1 coordinate 58,552, forward strand.
AATATAGATGTAAAAATTCTCAACAAAATCCTAGCCAATAGATTACAGCTTATCATTTAAAAAGTCACACATCATGATCAAGTAGGTTTCATCCCAGGGATGCAAGGCTTATTTAACATATGCAAGTCCATAAACATTATCCACCATATTAACAGAAGCAAAAACAAAGAACATATGATCATCTCAATAGATGCAGAAAAAGCATTCGATAAAATCCAGCATCTTTTTCTAATTAGAACACTGAAGAGTATAGGCATATGTGGCACATTTCTGAAACTGATCGAAGCTATCTATGACAAACCCACAGCTAATATTTTACTGAATGGAGTAAAA
>CAUYRH010007280.1:0-30889 GCA_963574655.1 Perodicticus potto
CCTTGAAGCCATGATGAATGAGGCTCCAGGCCCCATCAATTTCACCATGTTCCTCACCATGTTTGGTGAGAAGTTAAATGGCACAGATCCAGAAGATGTCATCAGAAATGCTTTTGCCTGCTTTGATGAAGAAGCAACAGGTGAATGTTGTTTGTTTTTTTATGTCCAGCCTCATTCCAGACTGTATGAAGCACTTCTTTAAAACATATCTGAAATGAAGGTTTCGGGTTTTTTTGTTTTGTTTGTTTCAGGGGTCTTCAACCATTTTTCTTTTTCTCTGCTGTACATTGGAAGAATAAGAGTTGTCTTGGACCACACATTAAATATATAACACTAACAAAGACTGATTAGCAAAAAAAAGGTCACGCATACTTTTTGTTAAGTCAAATACCACAGATAGCAAAATAATTCCTCACAAAGTCAGCATGTGACCTGCGGGTTGCAGGTTGGAGACCCCTGCTAGACAGTATTTAAGGTTAATTTTGTAAGCATATAATCTGTTACTGAGCTTTTATTTTATTTATTTGTTTATTTTTTTACAGTTTTTGGCCGGTGCCAGGTTTGACCCACCACCTCTGGTTATGGGGCTGGTGCCCTACTCCTTGAGTCACAGGCACTGCCCTGAGCTTTTGTTTTTTTAATTAATTAATTTTTTTTTTTTTTGAGACAGTGTCTCACTCGCCCTGGGGTTGAGTGCGGTGGCTTCATAGCTCACAGCAACTTCAGACTCTTGGGCTCAAGTGATCCTCTTTATCTCAGCCTCTCAAGCAGGTAGGACTATAGGTGTCTGCTATCTTTTCTATTTTGATAAGAGACAGGATCTTGCTTTGTTCAGTCTGGTCTCAAATTCTTGAGTTCAGGCTATCCACATGCCTCAGCCTCCCAGAGTGCTAGGATTACAGGCATGAGCCTCAGAAACACCTGGCCTGTTTATGAGCTTTTGAAATGATTTGCTCTAAAATTAATAAAAAGTTATAAAAGTAATTAGAAAACATAGTGATCTGGTTACATATTGCCTTAGTTTGCTGATTTATTTCATTCAGGTAGATACGGATATTCTGAAATACTATGTAAGATTGACTGGGTTTAGAAATGAACCATTAAATTGCCGGAAAGTCTGTTCATGACTCTTTTCTTTCTATTGGCATCCAGGCACCATTCAGGAAGATTACCTGAGAGAGCTGCTGACAACCATGGGAGATCGGTTCACAGATGAGGAAGTGGACGAGCTGTACAGAGAAGCACCTATCGACAAAAAGGGGAATTTCAATTACATCGAATTCACGCGCATCCTTAAACATGGAGCAAAAGACAAAGATGACTGAAGAACTCAAGCTGAAACCTTCCAATTGCATTGTTCTGCTCTTTCACTTCTCAGACATTTCCCCCACCCTCATAGAACCTTTTGCATGCAACTTAGTTTCACAGCTTTGCCTTTTTTTTTTTTTTGAAGTATTTATTCCAAACCTTTCTGCCACTTAGCAGTTGTATAATCAGACTGGAAATGGGGATGAGGTTGTAAATTGTTTTGAAAAAGAGATTGAGAATAAAAATCAACAAATGTGAAAGCCCAGGAAAATAATATCCGTATTTCTGGTTTTGCTGGATTTTTACATTTTTATATAATAAAAATGCTATTTTGAAACAAAAATTATGCTGACTCAAATGCAATGTAATGACAAGCTAAATAAATGAGTGGTAGTTGGGGATAGTCCTTTTTTTAGGTTTTCAACTTCATATAATTTCAGATTTTATGGCAAAATTGATTTTTCACTTACATGGGATAGGGTTCTTCAGAACTTTTGAATATATTTTAACATCGTTATGCAGTAAAACTAGTTTGGCCTTTTTTCTTTCATGCTTCTAGTGAGTCAGATATTTAGACTTTTTTTTTTTTATGGTTTTGGCCAGGGCCGGGTTTGAACCCAACACCCCTGGTATATGGGGCCAGCGCCCTACTCCTTGAGCCACAGGTGCTGCCCATAGATTTTTTTTTTTTGGAAAGAGATTCTTACTCTGTGGCCCTGTATAGAGTGCTGTGGTGTCGTGGCTCACTGCAACTCTAGGGCTCTAACGATCCTCTTGCCTCAGTTTTTCTATTTTATTTTCAGTAGAGATAGTGTCTTGTTCTTACTCAGGCTGGTCTGGAACTCCTGAGCTCAAGCAATCTACCTGCCTTAGCCTCCCAGAGTGCCAGGATTACAGACGTGAGCCACTGCACCTGGTCAGATATTTAAACTGTTAAATGATACCTATAGATGTACCTGAGAAAACATTGAACATCTAAGATTCTAAGAAAATGAGGCAACATTCTGGAGAAAAGAGTAGTTATGGAACATTCACAGTGTATGGGCACAATTTTCAGTCGATTCTCCCAATAACTTTATTAGCCCTGTATTTTAAGTGGGAGAACTGAGCTCAGAGTAGTGATCAGAATCACCCTGAGAGAGAATTCCAACCTAAGGCGCCTAATTCCAATAACCATGATGCTGTCTCTGTGAAAACCCCAGATGTCTAATAAAATAGTCAAGATATTTCCATTACATTATAACATGCTGTAGTTATTATTGAAATTTAAAGCATTCTTGGGGCAGTTGACTATTTGAACAATTGTGGAAAATTCTATCCATAGTAAAAAATGGAAGACAAAATATTACAAGCAATGCTGTTGTGTGTTTGAAGACAGTTCATACAATACAGACAGGAAGGACAGAAAGACAAGGCTGCTTGCTATAAACTCATTTAAAATCCTTAAGGCCAAGCAATATGAGAACTAAAAGAAAAGTCTGAAAAACAAAAAAATGCATTTAAAGTTGCCCAGTACTGTTCAACACATATTTCCCCCTCCAAAGTATTGTAATGCTATTACCTGGTTTTTTTGAGACTGAACCTCGCCCTGGATAAAGTGCTGTGGCATCACAGCTCACAGCAACCTGCAACTCCTGAGCTCAAGTGATTCTCCTGCCTCTGCCTTCCAAGTAGCTGGGACTACAGGCGCCCGCCACAACACCTGCCTATTTTTTTGGTTGCAGCCATCGTTGTTTGGCAGGCCCAGGCTGGATTCGAACCCACCAGCTTAGGTGTATGTGGCTGGTGCCTTAGCCGCTTGAGCCACAGGCGCCGAGCCTGTTTTATGTGTTTGATATCAGTTCATTTATTTGTTTAATATTTGTGCTTTAGGCAAATCTAGTTACTTGCTGTCACCTAATTTGTCCTGGCTTCCTTTATATCATCTTTAAAATGGACCAGCTTAACTCTAAGGGTCTCCAGTGTGCGGCTCACATGAACTCCCGAAGTATTATTCCTGTATTTTATTGCTAGAAACTGAAGCTCCTGTGCACAAGTACCTTTCCCACTTAGAAGCTTAGTCACTGTGAAGTATCTCAAAATCAAACAAAATCGCTGTCTGTCTAAGGAAAGGGGAAAATACAGTGGGATCATCATGATCATTGTTAAAGCACCGTTCATCAGTCACCTGTGGTGTGGTGGGCACTGGGAGGTATGGGGGTTCGCTGGAGGGCAGGACCGACAAGGACGCCACCCTCACGGGCTACCTTCTCACGTGCGTGACAATCTACATTCTGTTGGTCCTGTGTGGAATAGGGCAGCACACATGGCAGAGAGTGGCCAGGAAAGGCCTCTGAGAGGTGATGCGAAGCTGAGATCCAAACGACTAGAAGGGGCTTCTCGTGAGGATGAGGGTGTGGCTGTCCACTGAACGGGGACCGTTCTCCCTAAGGCATGTGAGGCAGGAACATTGGAAAAGCCAAGAATGATGCTGGCACAGAGACGGTATTTTCTGCAGGGTCCAAGTGGAAAATCATAGGACTACAGGCAGGAAAGAAGTAGGACTTATGTTTTAAAAACTCAGAGTCACTGCTGTGTATAGAAGCCAGACCAGGTGGAGGCTGTCACCTGGTCCAAACGAGATGAGGGCAGCTTGGACTCAGGTAACGGGGCATATGCCATCAAATGCCTTTTCTCCTCACCCACTCTGCTGTGTTACCTCTCTGGCATAATCGTAACTGCGTTATTGATCAGCTCTGCTTAAAGCCAGATTTGAAAAATCGGAAGAAAAGTTTTGAAGATTAAAAACAAAAACAAAAAAGTCTTAGTTTTTAAAATTCCTTATGTTTCCTTGACACATACTGTTCTGTTTCATTTACTTTATCTGTAAAGAGCATTGTGGAATCTAGTACTATAAGGTGCCTGGGCCAAGATCTTGTTTCTCTTTAGTGTCTAATAAATATTCTTAGTGATGGTGATGGAAATTCTATTGAATACCTTTCTCTTCTGGACACCACATGGCAATGATCTACGTTGACAGTTGATCCCATGGCCGTCACAGTGTGTGTGCGTGATCATAGTTAAAAATCTGTACTGTTTACTGTGTTCTAAACATGGTACTGGCCTTTGAGGTCGGTATATTTATCATCCCTGTTTCACAGTGGAAACTTGGAGGAGCAGAGAAAGAACTCCCCAAGGTTACACACTGAGCAGTGGGGCCGTCATCTCAGCCCAAGCCGCTGAGCTCCCAGGAAAATGATTGTGGAAACAACACCACTGGTTTCTTACAGTTGCAGAACAGTTTTAAAAGCACCCATGACTGGGCATAATCCTCAGAACTCTAAGAAGTGGCTAAGCAGGCATTGTTACCTTATTTCGCAGGTGAGAATACTGAATACCGAAATTACCAGACTAGATGATGTCTAGTTTCTGAGCTTTCTGACCAAGGTAGGGTGCTTCTCATTAAACCTATAATTTCCTAATTAAGGAGTCAGAATGTCAGAATGTCTTACAATCAATATATATAATATTGATGATCCTGAAAAGTAGTAATTCTGTCAATGTTGCATCTTAAACCTGATAGGTCTGGGCAGTGCCTGTAGATCAGTGAGTAGGGCATGGGCCACATACACCGAGGCTAGCGGGTTCAAATCCAGCCTGGGCCAGCTAAAACAACAATGACAAAAAAATAAATATCTGTAACAACAACAACAAAATAGCCAGGCATTGTGGTGGGTGCCTATAGACCCAGCTACTTGGGAGGCTGAGGCAGGAGAATCTCTTGAGCCCAAGAATTTGAGGTTGCTGTGAGCTGTGATGTCACAGCACTCTAACCAGGGTGACAGCTTGCGACTCTGTCTCGAAAAAGGCTCAGCACCTGTAGCTCAGTGGCTAGGGCACCAGCCACATACACCAGAGCTGGCAGATTAGAACCCAGCCCAGGCCTGCCAAATGACAATGACAACTACAACCAAAAAATAGCTGGGCGTTGTGGTGGTTGCCTGTAGTCCCAGCTACTTGGGAGGCTGAGGCAAGAGAATTACTTAAGCCCAAGAGTTTGAGGTTGCTGTGAGCCATGATGCCACTGCACTCTACCGAGGGCGACATACTGAGACTCGGTCTCAAAATACAAGAAAGATACTCTTTGAGGGGAAAAAAAAATACAAACTAGGGGCAGCGCCTGTGGCTCATCGAGTAGGGCGCCAGACCCATATACCGAAGATGGCAAGTTCAAGCCCAGCCTCGGCCGAACTGCAAAACAGAAAAATAGCCGGGCGTTGTGGCAGGCACCTGTAGTCCCAGCTACTCAGGAGGCTGAGGCAAAAGAATTGCCTAATCCCAGGAGTTGGAGGTTGCTGTGAGCTGTGTGACGCCACGGCACTCTAGCAAGGGCAATAAAGTGAGACTCTGTCTCTACAAAAAAAAAAAAAATACAAACTATTGGAAGATTTGGTGTAAGAAGACCCATCAGGGCTTGGTGTTAGTAGCTCAGTGAGTAGGCACCAGCCATGTATACCGAGGCTAGTGGGTTTGAGCCTGGCCCAGACCTGCTGAACAACAATGACAACTGCAACCAAGAATAGCCAAGTGTTGTGGCAGGCGCCTGTAGTGCTATCTATTTGGGAGGCTGAGGTAAGAGAATTGCTTAAGCCCAAGAGTTTGAAGTTGCTGTGAGCTGTGACGACACAGCACTCTACCAAGGGTGACATAGTGACACTGTCTCAAAAAAAGAAAAAAATATATATGTATATATAAAAGAAGACCCATCAGGCTTGGCACCTGTAGCTAAGTGGTTAGGGCACCAGCCACATACACTGGGTCTGGGAGCTTCAAACCCAGCCTGGGCCAGCTAAACAACGACAACTACAACAAAAAAATAGGTCACTGTGGTGGGTCCCTGTAGTCCCAACTACTTGGGAGGCTGAGGCAAGAGACTCGCTTAAGCCCAAGAGTTAGAGGTTTCTGTGAGCTGTGATGCTATAGCACTCTAACCAGGGCGACAGCTTGAGACTCGTTCTCAAAAATAAAAAATAAAAAGAAGACCCATCAAAACATCATCCGAGAAATATGAATAAATATGTGAAGGTTTATAATGTGAAAATTTAGAGAAAAGGTTTCTTGAATAGAAAAATGGTGAAGATCATACAGATTGCACACATAACATCATGCGCTTAGTCTTTTAAGTGGATCTTTTTATAACAATTGCCATATGCAATTTGGGAAGCACTAAGTAGAAGTGTCACTAGGTGGCACTATTATTCTTAGCATAGTCCTGTAGGACGCCATTCCCTAAGGGAACTTGAGTGTGATAAAGCAACCGTCATGAGCAAGTGGACTGCATTGGTCCCAGTAATGCTGTAACTTGATCAAAGTGTTTCTTTTTTTTTTTGTTTGTTTGTTTGTTTGTTTTTTGAGACAGAGCCTCAAGCTGTCACCCTGGATAGAGTGCTATTGCATCACAGCTCACAGCAACCTCCAATTCCTGGGCTCAAGCGAGTCTCTTGCCTCCGCCTCCCAAGTAGCTGGGACTGCAGGCGCCCGCCACAACCCCCGGCCATTTTTTGGTTGCAGCCGTCGTTGTTTGGCGGGCCTGGGCTGGATTTGAACCCGCCAGCTCAGGTGTACGTGGCTGGCGCCTTAGCTGGTTGAGCCACAGGCGCCAAGCCGATCAAAGTGTTTCTTAAGGAGAAAAAAATGAAGAAAAGTCTATTACAGTGAAATTCGTTACTTGATGAACTTCAAATTTAGGGAACAATGTGTAGGATTTCCTTTTACAAACACCAATGACAAATGTTCCTACCCTCCTTTTTTCCTTCCGTTCTTCTTTCCTATCATTCATAACTATTTATTGAGAGCTCAGAAAGTGCTGCAATCTCAGCGAGGCTCTGGTTGCTTTCACATTGAAGTAATGACTTTTGTTGAATGTAAGATCATAGGCTTTGCACTTACAAGATGATTTTCCCCACTTAATGACTAGATTGTCTTGTGCAAGTCATTACTGTTAACCCTTATTAGAGATGAGAAGACTAAAGCACAGAGCCAGTAGCTATGTATGAGAATACTTTTGTCATATTATGCTTTATATATGAATATATATGCTCTATTAAGGTAATACACTCTGTTAAGCCACGTAATCTAAACTTACTAAGATCAGCTCCAATACAGATGACCTATGCAACAAGCTCTGAGTATGGCGATTCTCTGCCTCCTGGTGGTATATAGGAATAAAAAAATAAAGTAGATAAACTTGAAGTGTTTTGGCAGGAGAGTATTAAAAGTATTTTGTGGGATGTATATGCATGAATGGGCGTGTTTAAATATAAAATATTATTTCAGCATATCTTGCAGGAAACCAACTTAATCTTTTGCCAGCCCCACTCCCACTGCACTTGATTGTATTCCCAGGGCACAAGGCTTCCTTTCAGACACTCTTTCTGAATGAACTTGATGATGATGCAGATTTCCTCAGGGACACTGGGAACTAGCACAGCAGAAATAAATCTGAATGCCTTGATCTATTCATGTTCTTAAATAGTCTGAGTGTAAATTGACATGGGCTCATTGGGGAAGTTGTGCTTATTGTACTTTTTTCAAGTAGTCTTTTTATGATCTATTTATTCGGTTATTACTTATCAAAGAGGACATTATATCCAAGTGTTGGTGATACAGAATCTATGATCCCTCTCTTTGGGGTGTTGTAATGCCCAGCACATTAGAAGTAAATAATAAATGTTAGTTCCTTTCCGTTAGCAGAGTACCAAAGAGAGCTGTTCAGGAGCTACAACTAGTGTCTAACCGCCCCGTAAGAGGTCGAAGATAGTTTTTTGAAAAAAGCTTGCTCTGAAAATGTTTCTTCAGCACTACCCCTCATTTGCCTTCATACCAGCCAGTCACACAGCTAAGAACTCAAGCAAACACATGAAAAAGAAAACCTCGATTTTAAGAGTTTCATATTGAGTGTGTCCAAAATTTCCTGTTTATTTTAGAAACAGGAAAGGTATTCCATCCCTGCCAGATTATAAATAGTTGGGATCAAGGTCCACTTACCAAAAGGCATCTTAAGAGAGAAATCCCAACTTCTCCAATTGGAAGACGAAGTCCCCAAAGCCTTGGGACTAGCCTTCTGCTCCAGGTTCTTCCTCAACTTCTGTGGTCTCAACATCCTCACCCAGTTTACCAGGAAGTAAATTGGCTTGCCTGTTTAATTTATAAATTGCCTTTTCTTCTCCCCCTACCCTTCCCAACAGTGTTTTTACACCTCTGGGGCTTGGAATCTTGGGTGTAAATGTGAAAAGGCAAGAATCTGGAAACAGAGCAGCCAACAGGAACAACGCCTCCATTCCTGGGAACAAGCAGAGCTCCTTCGGGAAATAGAATGGTGAATTTTAATCAGCGAAACGGAGAAACTCTTCCTAGACAAGTTTGTATCTGAGCCTCTCTCCTTACCCCATTTCTGGTCTTAGCTCCCAGGTCTAAGAGAGTGGGGGAATCTTTGCAGCCCATTTGCTGAGAACTTTTCCCCTCTGTCTTGTTTGGGAGTCTGGCAATTTCTTTCCCTGTTAAAGATAAAAAGGATCTGCCACCCCAACTTCACAGAACACCAATCCCACAAGAGTAGGGTTACACCTTTATCTAATGGGCTTGTCACATGGGTGACCCCGAAATGTTAGTTGGCTGCTAGATGGGAGTGGATTCCAACACTTGGCTATAATGGAAAGAGAAAGGAAGGGTATTTGCTATAGGGATTTATAGAATCAGGAGAAGATTTCTTTTTTGTTTGTTTGTTTGTTTTTTTGAGACAGAGCCTCAAGCTGTCACCCTGGATAGAGTGCTATGGCATCATAGCTCACAGCAACCTCCAATTCATGGGCTCAAGCGAGTCTCCTGCCTCCACCTCCCAAGTAGCTGGGACTACAGGCACCCGCCACAATGCCCGGCCATTTTTTGGTTGCAGCCGTCATTGTTGTCTGGTGGGCCCGGGCTGGATTCAAACCCGCCAGCTCAGATGTATGTGGCTGGTGCCCTAGCCCGTTGAGCCACAGGCGCCGAGCCACCACTGGGCCCTCTTGAAACCTCAGAGTGACCTCCTTAAATCCGGTCATCCCAGTGGAAAGAGGGGCTCTCTTTCCCAAGAAGTCCCACAAGGATTTTAGACTGGGATCTCATTGTATTAACTAATGTTACATGTCCATCTCTCAGCCAGTCTCTGTGGCAGAGTGATGGAACATCCTGGGAGGCCAGAATTGGGTCTCAGCTCCCCCCGTGTTGGAAGAGAGGGTGGCCGAGGGGGTCTGAGAACATGGGGTCACTCCAACCAAAACCACATCAGCTGACAGTAGGGCGGGGATCCCCAAAGGAAAGCCAGAATGTTATTACTAGAAAAGAGGGACAAGATGCTAGGCAGGCAAACAAACAACAGGTGCATAATGTGGTATCATTCCTAGTTCACTCTTGTCTATGTTAATGGATGTAGGACATAAATGTAAACAAGTTACATAGCTTAAATCTAGCAGTTTACATATATGTAAACCAGCTACATAGTTTAAAATCTAGTTTTAACAAGGGGTAAACATCAGAATTAAAAATTCAGAAGTCCAGCCCCCCCATAGAAATTCTGATTCTGTAGTCCTAGAGTGAGGCCCAGGCATCCATATTTTTATAAAAGACACCACTTCCTTCCCCTGAGACGCTCCTAGATTACTGAGAGACAAGAACCCAGATAGTGACAATACAATAAGAACTACAATGTACAATGCCTTTGTGGATGATGTGAGACATAGAAAATTGTTGTATGGGGATGGTGGGAAGCTGCCACTGTTTATGTATTACCCTGCTAGACTATAAGCCCCTTGAGGACAGAGATTATATGTTTTCATCTAAGTTTCTCTTAGGTCCAATGGAGGCTTGGGGGGATAGAATGAGATTATACTCTCTAAGAAAAATACAAAATTACTAAGACATAATAAGATAAAAGGATGAGTATTTAGAAAGAGAAGAGACACCAGAACTCTACTGGAGGCTTGTAGATTCCTGTCCCTTTAGTCTGTCCCTCTACATGAACGCTGTCTATTGCTGACTGGTTCTACTTCCCCACACAGAATATTGTATAACCCAGCAATGACTGGCACTCCAGGGGCCAATGTAAGTGAGGGGCCTCAGGCTTCAGATTACCCTCTTCTAATGGAACATTTCTTCCCCAGATCCCTCCTTGTGGGCACCAGTGTCAGTGGCGTTCACTATCCCACTTATGACACCACTTGTCAGGGTCCTTTCGTGGTCGCCTCTTATCAGACCCAGGACCGGCCCCTGCTTATCTAGGTTTCAGACGTGGACTGCTATGCTGTTATCTTGCTCAGGAACAATTGCTCTTAGGTGCCTGAGGGTTATTTACTTTAGCAGATTGGAGAGAAAGAGATAACATTTGTGGGTGAAGCAGTCTTAGAAGAATAAGTCTTAGCAGTCTTTAGCAAAATTTAGTAATCTTCAGCAGAGAGACGCCATGCTGGCATTCTGGAAGCAGGAGAAGCGACAGAGTCAGAGTGAATGGTCCGTGATAGAATGTGCATGCTCCTGACTGCCTTCTCCTCCAGCCTAATATAGAGCTGATCTGGTGACGCTTAACACCACAGGTATAGAGACTGCAAATTCACTAATGCTCTCGTCTCACAAGTTCTCATGCTTGTTAAGAGAGCTAAGTCCCTCCCCATGCCCTTTTCACCAACGTATGCCATTATTGAGCTACCAGTGTTTCTTATAACTCTCACTCCTCCTAGCCATAGGCTACACAGGCTGCTACACCCCAAGGCCACATAGCTCTCACAGTCTCTCCCTCCCTTGTTGTTTCAGGCCCAGGAGAGGTACCTGCACCCTGTTGACAAGTAAATGACTGAGGCACAGATGTCAATCAATGGAAGTCTATTAAGCCAGGATTTTGAGGATGCCCAGGAAAAACACAAACCACATACAGGCTATTACTGTTTTCTCCAAGGGAAAGTTGGAAACTTCAGCATTTTAAAGGCATACAGAGAGAAGGGGCCTTCTCTGCCTTTCATGTTCTCAGCAGTAAATGATGGCATTAGACCAGATCCCTTCTCTGAGGGTTGTCCTGGATCTAGAGAAATTGTTGCTTGTGTATAGTCAAGAGATGTTTAAAACCTCCAAATCTCAGATGAGAGCAAAGCAAAATCCACCACCAGAGTAGCAGTCAGGAAAATGAATTTACTTTTCACTTTCTTCTCTGGCCACTGAGGCTAGTGCATCATAACCTTCAGGCAACCACAAAGTCACCACCTCTAGGGACCTCATCAAGGTGGCTGATAGCCAGACAGCTACCTCATAGTGAGACTGAATATGTATTTCTTTGCCATACGCTGACCTTAGCAAAATAACCAGAGACATTTTCCACAAAGGATTTGATGTAGGGTTAATAAAACTGGATGTGAAAACAAACTCATGCAGGAAAATAAAAGAAACCTTAGAGAATACAAATGGGGTGAGATGGTCTGACTGTTGCCACTCAGCCAGGTTCACCTCCCCAGTGCCCAAGAGAAAGCCAATATCCAGAGACAGCAGTTTACAGCAAAGAGTTTATTCCATTATAGCACTTAGTGGGGTTACAGAAGAAATTTCTCAAGTCTGCCTCTCTAAGATTTGGTGGGAAAAGGTTTTTAAAGACAGTTTGATGGGCAAAAGATTAGGCAATCAGGATCTGCTGATTGGCTGGTTTCAGGGTAAAACTATTAGTCCTTTGATATGGGCTGCTGTCTAGGTAGGTCAGTTACTAGAATGCAAAACCAGAGGGTTCAAGATCAGTTGAGACAGTTCCTTGACCTGGGTGGGTCAATCCACTGGAATGTAAAACCTAGAAGATGTCTCAAAAACTAGCGTTAGGCAGCAAACATTTGCAGTCCCCCAACCACCACATCAGCTCCAGCAGATGCCAAAGATGATGCCTGAAAACCAGTATCCATCAGAACAGAGATTTCAGAGACAACTGTCTAAACCCTGCCACCCCTTCCCCCCTCAGCCAGGAGTTTCTGTAGATAATAGCTCCAGTTACCACCAGCAAATGTCAGAAACCGTTGTCCCTGCAGCTCCCTCACCCCCTCAGGGATTCAGAAAAGAATACCATGACCCACTCTATGACCACGGCTCCCACACCTGCCAGGCTTTCCTGCACATGGGTTCCAGTCATCAATGGGCATCAAGCAGGAGCCCTGGGATTACTGTGTTGACTCAGAAGTGCCTAACTGCCAGTCACCCTATATGAGAGGGGGTTATTTCTCCAGCAGCCATGAAGGTTTTTCATATGAAAAAGATCCCCGGTTGTACTTTGATGACACTTGCTTTGTGCCTGAGAGACTGGAAGGCAAAGTCAAATGGGAGCCCACCATGTATTGGGAGGGCCCCCCTTACCAGCGGTGAGGTTCACTTCAGCTGTGGCAGTTCCTGGTCACCCTTATCAATGACCTGGCCAATGCCCATTTCATTACCTGGACCAGCTGAGGCATGGAGTTCAAGCTGATAGAACCAGAGGAGGTCGCTCAGCATTAGGGCATCCAGAAGAACCGGTCGGCCATGAACTATGACAAGCTGAGCCGTTCTCTGTGCTATTACTATGAAAAGGGCATCATGCAGAAGGTGGCTGGGGAATGATATGTCTACAAATTTGTCTGTGACCCAGATGCCCTTTTCTCCATGACTTTCCCAGACAATTAGCGTCCATTCCTGAAGGCGGATTCTGAGTGCCACCTCAACGAGGAGGACACCTTGCTCCTGACCCACTTCGAAGACAACCCTGCTTACCTCCTGCACATGGATCGCTGTAGCAGCCTCCCCTATGCTGAAGGCTTTGCGTACTAAGTTTCTGAGCAGCTGAGTGGCCAAACCCAGTTCCCATTCAGGCAACTGAGGGCAGTGATTTGTTTGTGGTTTTGGCTGTTCCTAACACTTGCCCTTCAAGTATTATCCAGAGAACCTAAGCTGTCTCTGGATTGGCACCCTTAAAGACAGACTCATTGGCTGGGGAGTGGGAACAGGGAGAGGCAGAAAACCACCAAAAGCCTAGTGCCTCAACTCCTGACTCTGATGAGGTTTCTGGGAAAAGATCAAAATGGAGCCTCCTTAACCATGGACAATATATGCAAAGCAATACCTTGTTCAGGTTAGTACCCCCAAAACGGGACAGAGTGTGTGACAATCTGCATTGATCACAGACTACTAAATGCCTTTACACAGAAGGGCTCTGATTTGCACAATTTATTGAAAAAGAAGTCACAAACCCATAGTAAAGTAGGTAAGCTAAGCTAGGGAGGCTCAAAGCATTAAGGGTTAAAAATAGATCTAGAAATTTGGAGAGCTCGTCCAGCTAAATTTGAAATGTCTCTCCTTCGTCTAGCAAAAAGCGGGGCAGTCAGAACAGCTGTTACCCACTCCATGGTTCTCAAATCATAAACCATTGCTATCCTTGGGAACCTTCTGGCCATGTGGCCACCAAGTAGAGCAAGCCCCTTTCTCTTCCTCATCACATGGCTATGTGTGGATGGCTTTCATTTCAGGAGAAGGACAATTAACACTTTTGACAGTATTTTGTTTTGCCTTGATTCAGGGGATTGTTTTGTTTTGGAAAAACAGTTTATAAACTGATTTTTATAGTTTTGGTATTTAAAGCAAAAAAAAAAAGAAAACCTTTTGGTAACTGTGCACTGTGTCCTTCAGCCAGGGCCATGCCGACTTACAAAGACGCTGCAGCTTGAGAGGGGCTTTGCTGGGGGCTTCCCCTTAGCCATGTAAAAGCCGACTTTGTTGCCTGCTTTGTGCTTTCTGCACCAGACAACTTGATGAAACATTTGCACCTGAGTTGTAAATTTTTGACATGTGCAGAGCAGACTGGACACAAGCTTAGATCCTCTGTGTATAGTTCCCCACGTTCACTCACATGCCTTCTCTGGAAAGCATATGTACATAACACACGTCATGTCCATTGAAAATCTGGTCACCTGGCGGGAACCCTGGGGATTCTTCCCTGGGCATGACTGATGACAATTTCCATTGCATCAGTTTGTTTTATTTCCCTTTTTCTTTAAATCTTGGACTTCAAGCCCTACCTATGATTCAACAGGGTTTGAGACTTACGTGCGACACTGACAGGTAAAACAGTACTAGCAGTCTAGTTTCCTGCCATTTTTTCTAAGTTTATTCTGATTGCTGTATTATATTGGAAACGTTTTAAACAACCAAGCTAAAGCTATATGAAAGTTGAGCTCAAAGTAGAGGAAGAGTTACCAGAAAGTGGTAGTAGTACCTTGCTGCCTGCTCTGTTGGTAGAAATCTATGCTCCCCACGACACTTAGCACATTAAGAATGACTGTGCTGTTCCTCAGATGTGAAGGGAGGCAGTGCTGACTCCATGAATGTAAGACACAGGCTTTGATGGCTTTTCTATTAGTGGGGGCACTCCATAGTCTCAAACTATCCCCCTTATGACTGGCAGCTCGTTTGTAAAAAGGTTCACAGGGATAAGGGGTGCACTTTATAGCTATGGGAATATAAGATTCTCCTCTATTGGAAGCTAATTAACCCACAAAGGTGGTGAACCTATAGCTTGGTCCTTAATTAGCATTCTACTCTAATCAAAGGACTCTTTCTAAACCATATTTATAGCTTTCTAACCTACACATAGTCTATACATAGATGCATATTTTTATCCCCAGCTAGCTAGAGATTTATCTGTTGTAAATACTATATAGATTTGTCTTTCTTTACTTATACTGGTTTGGGATTTTTTCTTTTTAGATGGATTTATGCTACCTTAGCAAGTATGAAAATAATCCTCTGTGGCCTGAGCTCCCCCTGCTGTGACTTGCAGCCTGTGCTATCACGGGACCTAAGACAGCAGCATGACCATTACATTCCCATTGGACTCATGCACCTCCCAAATGGTTTGTTTTTTTGAATGGTTTGTTTCCTCCTCCCCCCCCCCACGAGGGTTTGGGGCTTTTTTTGTTTTTGTTTTTCCATTTGTTCGTTTGCTTATTTTCCAGAGTGTGGAAAGTCTACAGTGCAGAAAGGCTTTAATCTGCCAGTTGATCTGAAATACTTTCCCCTGTCCAGGGCCGTATACATCCTGCCAAGCTGCGTTATATTCTGTACTGTGTACAATAAAGAAGTTTGCTCTTTGTTTTTAAAAAAAAAAAAACTAACCCTAAGCTCTGAACAGATGAAGTTATTTATAAAGAAGAGTTAAGAATCATTACAACTACCAGCTGTGCTCTCTTGAGAAACAAACAAGGGGACAGTGAAGTTTTATCAAGCAAAGGAGGGGACAGTGGCTGATTATTATCATTATTTTAGGTCAGCCTGTTCCTTCACAGAATTTTGGGGCCCTTGCCCTAGAGAGGAGGGGAGGGAGCCTTTCATCCCTCTATCAACCAGTAAGGGTAGTTTCATGACTTTTACAGAAAGTTAGCAACACTGATTATACTTTGAGAATGTTAGGTAGATAGTCAGGATTCTGGCTCTCCTAGGAAAAAAGGATTAAGACAGGGCCCCCATCTTTGTGCTGCCCACCTTCATTCTGTCCCAAGTGACTGCCTGCACCTGGGAAGAGGGAATGCCCTACCAATCTACCAATCAGAACTTAACATGCCACCTGCAAAAGGATGCAGACAACACTGTAGCCCAAAGGCCATGCAGCATAGGTACAGCTGAGTCTGGAAGGTGACCAAGAACAACCTTTAGGTTAATTATCAAAGCAATAGCTTAAACCTACATTCTGGTCCACACCCCTCATGGGTTTTCAGAGAGATTTATGGGAGGTCCACATGTGCAGTAGGATTCTGTGGTTCCATAGTGACCTCTGAACCACAACGTGGGCCCAGTCCAGACAGCATAAAACAGAACTCCCAACTCATTAGCCACATGTAAAAGACTGAAACTGATAGGACCCGCACCGCTCACCTCTTACAAAAATTGACTTACAATGGAGAAAAGATTTAAATCTAAGACATGAGAAGATAAAAATTCTAGCAGAAAGAATGGGGGAAGCTTGAGATGATATCGGCCTGGGGCAAGATTTTATGAAGAAAATGGCATCAGCAATGGCAACATCAAAAAACTAAATAAATAGACTTAATTAACTTGATATGCTTCTGGACAGCCAAGGATGCAATAATCACAGCAAACAGCCTTCCTTCAGAATGGGAAAAGATACTTGCCTGTTACAAATCTGACAAAGGATGGATACCTAGAATCTATAGAGAACTCAAATTAATCAACAAAAAAAGAGCAAACAATCCCATCTTGTCATTGAGCAAGAGACATGAACAGAACCCTCTCTGAAGAAGACAGATGAATGGCCAATACCACATGAAAAAATGCTCATCATCCCTAATTATCAGAGAAACCAAATCAAAACCATCCTGAGATATCATCTAACCCCAATGAGAATAGCCCACTTCACAAAATCTCAAAGCTATAAATGTTGGTGTGGATGTGGAGAGAAGGGAACACGTTTACACTATTAGTGGGATTGCAAACTAATAGAGCCTTTTTGGAAAGAACTATGGAGAATACTCAAAGAGCTAATTGTAGACATTCCATTTGATCCTGCCATTCCATTACTCGGAATCTACCTGGAAGAAAGTAAATCATTTTATCACAAGGATATTTGCATTAGAATGTTTATTGCAACTCAATTCACAATTGCCAAGATGTGGAAGCAACCCAAGTGCCCATCAACCCACGTTGGATTAATAAACTGTAGTATATGTATACTATGGAATGTTATTTAGCAATGAGAAAGAGGGTGACTTTATGTCTTTCGTAATTACCTGGAGTTGAAACACATTCTTCTAAGTAAAGTATCACAAGAACGGAAATGAAAGCATACAATATGCTCAATACTAATGTGAATCTAATAGAAAAACAACTACATGTCCGTATGAGAAAATAACACAAATATATCCAAGTGTGGGAGGGGAAGGAGGGAAAGAGGAATGGAGAGGAGGTAGAGGATTGGTAAGCTCTCACCTCATAGACACATTGTGACAATGTACGGTACACCCCCAGGATGAAGGGTCAACTGCCTCAACTACAACTTCAACTTTACCTTAGAATCACCAACAATGTAACTAATTATCTGTGACCTCATATTAATCTGAATTTTAAAAAAAAATTTAAAAATTAAAAAAACAGAACTCCAAGCCATAACCAAAGTCTTTCCTTGTCACAATAGTGGGGGGCCCTCTCATTGCCTATGGCCAGTGTATCTTGTTCTTGCTCAGCAAATCTATCTTTCTCTTCTTTAATAAAGTTTGTTTCATGCTTGCTTTGCTCTGGGGGTGTCTGGTCATTCTTCAGTCAAGAGCACACCATGAACCAAGGGCATTGTTGACAGCTGCCTAGAACCTGGCAGAAATAGAAATGAAAGACTAGTTTTGCTATGAGGTGAAACAAACATTTGTAACTTCTCAACAAACACAGGTAAGAAAAGTGATCAAATGAAAACTGCTTGCAAACAGGAGTGTATAAACTCAGTGGAATGTGGACAATTGATTTTGCTTGGCCTGCCAACTTTGGATCACTGTCTTTGGTTTTCAGAGCTAGCACGTTGGTCAGATGACCACTTACAGTTCCAAATCCCAGCTAAAAAGGAACAAATCTGGAGTAAGAAGTCCATCAAAAGTATGTAAAGATCTTGATTCCCAGCTTGGACATCAGGCACCAACTGAATTCAATTTACTACTGCAGCTAAATGTGTAACAACTCCACTGTTTCCTTTTCTATAGAAGCCAACAATTGGAACACGCCATTCTCAGATCCTGAAGCCTTGTATGAGATTCTTGCTGACTGATCTAGAGTTACAGGTTGGGTGTGGATAACAGATACACCCAAGAGGGTGATAAAATCAAGGGATGATCAAAAGAAGAATATTTAGATAATTACTTGCCTAGTTGCTTTCTAGTAAAATTGATTATTTTCTCAGTTACCAGTGTAGTCAATTACATATTATTTAAATATATTTTGGGGGGAAATGTTGTCTGTCAATAACAAGATAGACCATCACTAAAACTGTTCTTCCCTGTTTTGACTCTGCTCTGCCTTTCTGAATAAGGGTGATATTATCTATATTGCAGTATAGCAGCGGTTCTTAAACTTTTTGGTTTCAGGATCTGCTTACACACTTAAAAAATTATTGAAGACTCCAAATATAGTTACCATATTACAAATTGAAACTGAAAATTTTAAAAAATATTTATTAATTCACATAAAAATAATTCTATCTCAGAAAAATATAACTTTTTATTAAAAGGAATCATATTCTCAGAAAAAAAAGGAGAGACATGTGGTAGTGATTTCCAGTTTTTCAAACCTCCTTGAGGTCTGACTTAGTTAAGACTGCTGAGTCTCACATCTGCTTCTGCACTCAATCTGTTGTGATAAGTTGTGTTGGTTGAAGGACATGAAGATACACAATTGGTCAAAGGAAGAGCTATTATAATAGCACTTTCAGATAATGGTGGATATTCTTCCTTGACTACACGAAAACTTGACAATTAATAGTTTCTTAAAAGTTAGTTGCAATGGAGAATCTGAAACCATGTCAATGAACTTTTTGCACTCTGTTACATTAAAACCCATTGGTCTATCTTGCATTGTTAATGATTTTGTGACATCATGCACTGGTCACCTGAAAAGTATTGGATCTCTGAGTCACGCAGATCTTCCAAATGTTGAAACATTTTGTTATACAATATTTTTAAAGTCACATTCATTAATATCTTTACCAATTGCATCAATAGGGTCTTTTTTTTTCTTTGAGATATGATCTTGCTCTCCTGCCCAGGCTAGAGTACAGTGGCAGGATCATAGCTCGCTGTAACCTCATAGTCTTGGGCTCAAGTGATCCTTCTGCCTTAGTCTCCAAAGCAGCTAGGAATACAGGTATGTACCACCACACCTGGATAATTTTTTAAAAATTGTTTTGTAGAAATAAGGTCTTTGTTGCATAGGCTTGTTTCGAATCCTTGGGCTCAAATGATCCTTTCACCTTGACCTCCCAAAATGTTTCTTCTACAGTGTGAGCCACTGAATCCATCCCATTGGGAAGCTGTTGAACTCATGGAGGAGGTTGTATGTTTTCCAAAATTCAAATTTTTGTTTGCAACATCAAATTTTGTGGTTGGCAACAAATACTGGTTGCTTTCCTTAAAGTCATAAACTAATTTTGTTAATTTTCAAGAAACTGTCATTACACAAAACTAATAGCCATAGTTTGTCTGCTAGACACTCTTTTAAGTAAAAGTGTAATTTCATGAAAAATATGGCTAGTTCAGCTCATAACTCAGTCACACAAAGACTTTCCTCAAGATATGCATCCTTTGGGATACAGCAGCAGTTTTCTATACAGATAGACCCATTTTTCTACACAAAATATTAAAAAGATGTGTTAATAAAATTAACAACTTTTACTTGTTCATTAAGGATATTCTCTTTTTTTTTTTTTTTTAGACAGAGCCTCAAGCTGTCACCCTGGGTAGAGTGCTGTGGCATCACAGCTCACAGCAACCTCCAACTCCTAGGCTCAAGCAATTCTCCTGTCTCTGCCTCCCAAATAGCTGAGACTACAGGTGCCCACTACAATGCTTGGCTACTTTTTGGTTGTAGTTGTCATTGTTGTTTGGCAGGCCCAGGCTGGATTTGAACCTGCCAACTCTCGTGTATGTGGCTGGTGCCTTAGCTGCTTGAGCTATAGGCGCCAAGCCCATTAAGGACATTCTTAAGTGAAACTGGCTTTTTAATTTTTTTAACTGCAAGCATTGTATGGCGAAATCCCTGGTAATGCAGCTCACTGCCATTGCCGTGATTCCTGCTAATAAGGCGTCTAGCTGCAGCTTTACTAGTTTTACCCACCATTGCTTTTGCACTATCATTGTAAATGTCAACATGGTGAAAAAGCAAATAACAGTTTGGTATTATTATTTAACTAATGTTGATATGCACTGTCATGTGATTTTTCTCTGGTTGCTAAC
Source organism: Perodicticus potto (assembly GCA_963574655.1). Classification (NCBI taxonomy): domain Eukaryota; kingdom Metazoa; phylum Chordata; class Mammalia; order Primates; family Lorisidae; genus Perodicticus; species Perodicticus potto. The sequence goes on from CAUYRH010007280.1 coordinate 20,319, forward strand.
TGTTCAAGTAGGCAAACAGTTGGGTTTTAACCAAGACTGGAGTTCTGCCAGGTACAAGAAACACAGAGAGGACCACAGGGGTCAAGGGTGATTAAAAGAGAAGGCATGCAGCAGGTACTTTGAAATTTATAGTGAGAAAGAAGAAATCTGGGAAGAAAGAGGATAGTGGAGAGTGAGAAAGTGGTATGCTCCATGGAAGGGTGGGGTGGTGGTCCCAGTGGGGTGATTGCTTTGTAATGAAAGAAAGTTTGTATTTGAGAGGTATTGAGAAAAAAGAGCACACCCTGTGAAGACCTTAGCAGACAGATAAGAAGTGGGAATGCGTGGCTTTTTTCTGGCCTCCAATTTTTCCTACAACAGTCGTTTCCCTTCAGTACACGGAAACGGATTTCTTCCCTGCTCATGTATTCTTAGCTTAATTCCAGTCTGTTCCTTGTTCTGTGGACATATGACTCAGTGACATGAGCTGGGAAAATTGGGACAGACTATTTTGCATGTTAATTTGAAATTGAAAAATTGAATGTCTTTTTTTTAGATACAAGCAGATGAATTTTCTTCATTGAGTTATAAGGCATATGTTTTGAATAAGAACAGATTGTATTACTGATTCTCAAAAGTTGGCAAAATAATGGCTAAAGAGTTCACAGTTGTCATAGTCACCATTTCTGTCTAATGAGACAACTGAGATACAAATCTCCTGAAAAAATAATGGGTTTTTTGCATAATGCTCTGTATTTTTCTTAAGAATTTCCTTCCTTCATTTATTCATTAAGACTTTTAAATATATGGAGGGTCTCCTCTGTGACCAGGGAGTCTCAGGCATAGACAGAAACAAAACAGCTGAACCAAATGCATCTCCTTCATCCAGTTGGGGACATAGGCAAGGAAACAGCAAACTATATAAATTTCCTTAGAGAATTTCTCTACCTTGATTCTCCTAACATTCCGTGCTGTGTGTAGTTGCAATAGGCAACATAATAGCACTTCAAAGAAGCTACATCCTAAGCCTGTGAATATGTCACCTTACATAGCAAAAGGGACACTGCAGATGTGATTAAGTTCAGGATTCTGAAATAGAATAACCATCTTGGATTATACAGTTGGGCCATAGTAATCACAAAAGTCTTTATTATGTGGACAGAAGAGAATCACAGACAGAAGACACAACAATGAAACAGAGGATAGAATGATGCAGGGACATGGACCAAGCAGCCTCTGATGGAGGGGGAAAGCAAGGAAGCCAACTCTCCCCTAGGGCCTCCAAAAGGAATGCAGCCCTGCCATTACCTCGAGTTTAGCCCTCTGAGACCCGTCTTGGATTTCTGACCTCCAGAACTATAAGATGACAAAGTTGTGTTGCTTAAAACAACAACTGAAGAATTTGCTACTGCAGCTGTAAGAATGTAATGCAATTGGGCACTGTCATAGGTCCTATTTAATTGAAGAAAAACCTGATGAAAAGTTTACATGACAAACCTCATACATTTCTGGAGGTGATGCAAAACAATGAGACTACCATAGAGGACACTTTGTCATCATCCATAAAAATCACCAATGTGTTTACTCTACTTATCCCTACCCTACAGCTACGCCTCTTTGCACAAAACAGCACGTGTTCAAGTTCATTCACAGGAACCTTATTCTTTATAGTGAAATACTGGAAACAATCCAGTTGTTTATCTCTAGAAGAGTAGCAAAATAAACTTCACAGTGGAATCGTATGCAGCTATGAAAAAGAATGAGAGGCTCTCTATTGATTGATATAGAAAGATCTTGAAGATACACTGTTAAGGGAAAAAAGCACAGTACAGAAGAGCATGTCTAATGTGCTACCTTTTATATATTTAATTTTTTAATTTTTTATTTTTTTTTGTAGAAACAGTCTCACTTTGTCACCCTCGGTAGAGTGCCATGGCATCACAGCTCACAGCAACCTCCAACTCCTGGGCTTAGGCAATTCTCTTGCCTCAGACTCCCGAGTAGCCCACCATAATGCCTGGCTGTTTTTTTGTTGCAATTTGGCTGGGGCCGGGTTTGAACACGCCACTCTCGGTATATGGGGCAGGCACCATACCCACTGAGCCACAGGTACCTCCCTGTGCTACCTTTTATGAAAGGGAGAAAATGAGAACATGTATTCGTATCTTCCTGTATTTGAACAAAGAAATACTGGAAGAACCCATAAAAAACTAACCAACATAGTCACTTTCAGAAGACAAAGATGTGTGGAATGTGCTGGTTCGGGCCAGGAGAGGGAGAAGTACATTTGTAAAAGTACATATTTTCATATTTGATTTTTAAATTATGCCACTTCCTAGTCTAAGGCTGCACAATGAGTATAACAGAAGCAGGAAGAGAACAAACAACAGTCGAGGCAACCTCAAATAACAGTAAAGGCTGTGATGGGTCACAATGTTAACTGGGTGTCACCTAGACTCCCCTCTCCCTGCTGACAAAAGAAGACTATTCCAAGTGGGCCTGCTCAGTCCAGTTTCTACCCGTTTGGCTAAGTCACACCCTTGGGATTTCAAAATGTGAACTTGGAAGAAAGAGGAAAGGAAGAGAAAAATTAAAATCCAAAGGCGAAGGCTGAGGAAGAATGGGGGACAAGGAGCTTTATTGGGGGAAAATGTATTTAAAGTATTTAAAGCACTCACCAGGTGCCCCTTACTGAGTACATGTTCTGTGCCAGGAACTCTCCAGACTTTCTGTTTAAGTCCCTATGATATCCTGTGAGCAGAGATCATTATCCTCAGTTTATAGATGACGAAACTGAAGCTCAGAGAGGTCGAGTGACTCACCTCAGGTCTCTCAGTTTGTAAGCAGAGTTGTCTACCCTAGTTCTCTGTCTCCAAAGCTGGTGCTCTTGACCACTGGCTTATGGTACCTCAAAGCCATGTCTTCGACGTCTAGCACAGTGCCCTTAGTGTTAAGACACAGTGTGTATGTTGTTGACTGACTAAGGTGAGGGCCAAGCTGGCTAAGTGCTTTTTTGCTGGCTCTTCTGTGAGGCTTTGCAGAACATGATTTGGGACTATATGTCTTTTGTTTGTGTGTGTGTATCTGTAGACTTAGATAAAGCAGTGTCATTAGTGTTTGCACCGTAGAACTACATTGGCAGGTTTTTCCCAAGTCTTCCACACCATGATCTAGATTTCAGCCTCTGCAATTTCCCACCTGCTTCCAGGCTGGACCCTATAAAGTCTGGGGCAAGAATATAAATGGAGACCCATGTACTATAAGTATAAATATTTATAAGTTAAATGTCAAGCTAGCAAACTATCAAATATATCTATCCACTCACCTTGAAAAATACACCTTCAGAACTATGTGGAAGGCCAAGTTTGAAGTTGAAATTCTTGGACTCCTAGAAATTCTGAGCCCAAGCATGATATTGCCAAGAGTTCTGATCCCTGGTCCATGAACTAAATGAGCCCCCTTCCCCTCTATGACACAGTGAGCTTCAAAATACCAGCTCACATGTCCAAGTTCCATCTACACACACACAAAAACAGCCACTCCTTGGCTACCAGTTGGAGCTAGGGATATGAGGCAAATTCTGTCCCCAGGAGAAGGACTGAAGCTAAAAACATGCTGAGGGCCACTGGGAATTCCAGGGTCATGGTCTGCATAGTAAGAGGGATGGTTACAGAGGCATGGCCTCTTGGCCTCTAGGACCCCTTGCCCTAGGAGAAGGGGTGAGGCCAGAAGAAACCCAGAGCCAAAGTCTTCTAAGCATGGGGCCCAGAGAAGGAACACTTCTTTCTCAAGTTCAAAAGAGACACTACATGCTCCCGGAAGGGCCCACAAAAGAGATCCTGAGAGATGAACAAAACCCAGGGTTCAATCTCAATCACCCAGTAAACAGAAGAAAATAGTGAGGAGGAAGAATCATGGCGAACTCATGTGTAGACAAGCAAATAGTGGGGAAAGCAACTGGACTAGACTCAGTGGTGACATTTTAGGTGTGCCTAAGCTTGAATTTAAATGATTGGGATTGGCCAATGATAAAATTTTACCATTTTCTTTTTTGTTATTAATGTGTCAGACTATTTAAGCCACACACACATGTTTTTCACCTTAGATTTCAGGTTGTTTATGTTCTGCTAATTAAAAGGAATTCGAGGTCACTCAGGTACCTAAAGTGATGAGACTTTGTTGTAAGGCTATGATGAGTCACAATGTTAACCTGGTGTCACTTAGACTCCCTCTCTCCCTGCTGACAAAAGAAGACTGTTCTAAGTGGGCCTGCTCAGTCCAGTTTCTACCCGTTTGGCTAAGTCACACCCTTGGGATTTCAAAATGCAAACTTGGAAGAAAGGGGAAAGGAAGAGAAAAACTAAAATCCAAAGGCTAAGGCTGAGGAAGAATGGGGGACAAAGAGCTTTATTGGGGGAAAATATATTTAAAGTACTTAAAGCAAAATAACTTTTAAGGTGGTTTATTTTGGTCTATGTGTCTCCTAAATGTTGTTTAATAATTAAGAAAGCAGTTGAGTTACTTGCAATTACATTTAATTGCTGGGATACACTCTGTTATTGGTAACTTGGTAATGTGATGATGAGTCCCCATGGGCAAAGCTGCATTAGCTTTGAGGTGTGAGTGGAAACAGGATCTTAGGGATCTCATAGGGAATGGGAGCAGCCCTATTAATGCATCTAATGGTGACCAGAATATAATAAAATGACACTTGCTGTGTTTTAGGACCAAAATCAGCTTCAACAACCACCATCATATGAAGCCTTAGAGGCACAGCCTGGTCAATGCCACACCAGTCCACACCACCACAGAAACATAAACACACACATGCATACCCCAATGGTATGTGGCCATTCATATGAAGTACATAAAATGAAGTATATCAGTAGTTAAGCTTATCAGTAGCTTCAGCTTTCAAGTCAAATCTATCAAGACTTAAGTCCTAATTGTAATCAATACTACAATCTTCAGCAGTTTACTGAATCCCTTGAGTGTCAGTTTTGTCATCTATAAAGTGGGGGAAAATGCCTCCTGTTTGACTGAAATGAAATACTACTATGCAGGAACCAAGCGATGTGATGTATGATCTACTGAGTGATTATTAAGCATGTACTTTATATTTTTAATATTTTAATCATGGTAAAACTAGTATCAAGGTAACCACAAAATCATGGTAATCATTCCATAACATTTCTTTTATAGATACTTGACTTGAGGATAAAGAAAGTAAACATGTTGATTTCCTGAACCAAAGAAAAATGTCTAAGGAAATGTCCTGGGTTGATGGTGGAAAATATTGATAGAACATGCAGGTCTAATATCCTCTGCATCTATGGCTCAGAAACTATTTCCATACTAAGGTAAGTAGATAAACTTCACTGAAGAACAATCACATTAATAAAATGAGAATAAACTTTAGGCCATTCTTTGGGACGTTTCTGCTCAAATCTCTAAATTGGGTTTTTTTGTAATAGACTTCCAATTTTGCAAATAAGTTGAGGTAGCAATGTGTAAATTTGAAGCTAAAAGAATATTTTCTGAAAAAAAAACTGATGTAAAGATATATGAGTTCCTCCATCAGTATGGATAAATTGTGTTTTTGTATCCTTGCAGACAATTTCACTTTAAGTACTCCAGTAAAAAGTTAAAAAATAGGTAAATTTATACTTTGAGAGAATTACTTTCAACCAGTGCATACCAATTGGGGGGGCAGTGTGGTCAGGGACTATAACGGCTGAAGAGGCCATGATCTGGATCATGGTCTGGGAAAATAAGGAAGAACCTGACAATTTAATTCTATGGCACAAACAATAATGAGATTGCCTTTACTGTGTACGTTTACACATTTAAAAAGACAACAATAGATTGTCCCCAAATCTAGTTCTGCAAAGTCTCACAGCAGAGCCTAGCAAAAAAGGCATAAGTGCTCAGGCTGCACTTTGCCATCTTGGCCGTCATTTTTGTCAGTCAATGTGCATGCACACCTACACACACATGCCCACATCAGCGTTACATGACTCTCTTCATCTGTGCCTCTCCTTCCTTTACTCCCACAACTTCCAACCAACCAGCCATACTTTTCCCAATTTATGGCTCCTAGGATCTCATGGCTTCTGCATGAAACTCCCTTTTGTGCGCTGTTCTTCATTTCATCCCCTGTGTGGTCATTAGAGCAGTTCTCAAATCTTCAGGCTCTCTCTCCTTCTAAGCAGATGTTAAGCTTGTATTCCCCTGCTCCACTAGAAGCTATTTGTGGTTATATGATTTTCTTTGGCCAATGAAAGTGGCCAGAATGTTCCAGTTATTGGCTGCTCCTTCCATGTGGGTCTCAGAGTAAGGAAATCAATGTTGGGGGCCAGAGCACCCAGCCAACCCATGATGGACACACAGCATGGATAGAATACACATCTTTTGTTTTGTTAAACCACCAAGATTTATACCTTGTCACTGCACTATAACGTGACCCAATGACTCTAAATTAAAAACAGCAGCAGCAGCACCTGGAAATTCTTGGGTTCCAGCCAAGACCTACTAGATCAGAAACTCTGAGAGTGAGTCCAGCAATCTGTGTTTCAGTAAGCACTGTGTATAATTCTAATGCTCACTAAATTTTGAGAGCCTGATTCTTCTTCCATTACCGATCGTCTGTCACTCTGTATCCAGAAATAAAGCACACAAAGAGAGAATCTGTCTGGTGTAATTCAATCATCATCATCCTACTAGACAAAGCTCTGGTATCATCCACTCATAGACCATTGTCCATATTTTAAACTGTCTTGGGTGAACTGGTCCCAGTTACAGTGGGCAAAGCATGGAAGAGGTAAAGGAGGTCACTGATTGAACAAAACCTACACAACCTCTTGGGATTGCTCCACTCAGTAGGGGCCAAGAGTATGGCAGGCTTAGGAGGGGCTGTGGAAGTAACAGGCATCATGATTGCTTTCAATAAGTTATAAAAATATAGAATAACATGTAGAATATACTTAACAAAGCAAGACTTTAAAAAAGTTGGAATGAGTTGCACTGATCATTGTTCACAGTGATTTCCCATCCTTTTCCTTCTAATTTTTTTTTTTTTTTGTAGAGACAGAGTCTCACTTTATTGCCCTCCGTAGAGTGTCATGGCATCACACAGCTCACAGCAACTTCGAACTCCTGGACTTAGGCAATTCTCTGGCCTCAGCCTTTCGAGTAGCTGGGACTACAGGTACCTGCCACAACACCTGGCTATTTTTTTGTTGCAGTTTGGCAGGGGCTGGGTTTGAACCCACCACCCTTGGTATATGGGGCCGGTGCCCTAACCACTGAGCCACAGGCACTGCCCCCATCCTTGTCCTTCTTGTTCTAGTCTGCCCTCTGCCAAGCTCAGCCTACACCTTTTAAGGTTCAGTGCAGTCTTTCTGAATCTTGGTGCACAATAGACTCACCTGAGGAACTTAAAAAACTACCAGACCTGTGTCAACCTGAATTAGAACAAGCAGAGAGATTCTTCATATTGAGTTTATTTGGGAATGAGAAGGGAATTTGCACATCAGCCATATACAGCCTTATCCAAAGAGGTTGAGGCAATGGGGAGATTTTAACGAGAAAAAAGAGAAGTACACATAATTTTTTTGAGACAAAGAGAACATAGGTTATAGTAGCTTATCACAGGAGACAGTTGATTAGTAGAGACAAGGTGTATTTACCTGCTCCACTAGAAACTATATGTGGCTATATGATTTTCTTCGGCCAATGAAATAAGTGGGAAGACATGAATCACTTCTGGAGGGAAGGCTTATGAGCCATCATGCCTCATCATGATTTCTCCTTTCTCTCTGCCTTGTGTCTTTTTCTCTGCCTTAGCTGTCTCTATGATTCATAGAGCAAGCTGCAGTTTGAGAAACCCTTGACAAAAGTTTTTGTTACAGGTGTCTGTACATAAGAGCCCTTCACAGACTCTTTGTAATAGTTCTTGGCATAGGCATGTGGGCATGAGGGTCCTCCCTTCTCAGCTTCTTGGCTTTATTTGTTAGAATTTGACACAAGTAACTCCATTTTGATTCTGACAACTTTCGTACTTGCTAATTCTAAATCTGGTTTGAGTGTGTGTGTGTGTATGTGTGCATGTGCACCAGATTTACAAGTAAAAATACAAAAACCAAAGTAAAATTTGAATTTCAAATAAATAATAAACTTTTGTTTTAGTGTGTGCCCCATACTTATACTGAAAATATTATTCATTGTTCATCTGAAATTCAAATTTAGCCATCCCATGGCAACTATAGGAGGCAAGGCAGAGGGTAGGAAAGGGGGTTGGATATCAGTATTTTTAAAGTTCCCTCAAGTGATTGCCATTTGATGTTTAAGACTGAGAATGTCTGATTTTGCCTAACTCATCCTCAACCCTATAGAATAAAGAGTTATTATTTTTCTTTATTTTACTTATTTATTTTTTTTAGAGACAGAGTCTCACCTTGTCACCCTCGGTACAGTGCCTTGGCATCACAGCTCAGAGCAACCTTCAGCTCTTGGGCCTAGGCGATTCTCTTGCCTTGACTTCCTGACCTCAGGGACCAAAGGCACCCGCCACAATGCCCAGCTATTTTTGTTGCAGTTTGGCCAGGGCTGGGCTTGAACCTGCCACCCTCGGCATATGGGGCCAGTGCCCTACTCACTGAGCCACAGGTGCCACCCAAGAGTTATTATTTTTCTATCATCAGAGTTCTGAGCAAATGTAGAGTGAAATTCAGGCATTTTAAAATATACATCAGATGGTAGATTTCACATTCATTTATTTCTGCTTCTCTTCATTGTAAGAGAATGCAATGATTGACAACCCTAGCATTGTCATTATAAGTGAAAGGCATATAATCTCTCATTATGTAAATGCCTACCCCCTCATTTCTGAATTACTCATCAATTATGACAATAATGAATGAAGAGAAGATGGCCGACTGGAGGCAGCTTCCAACAGAGGTTCCTGTCCAGAGGGAAGGATAACGTCCAGAAAATGCCCATTTGAGCTGAAGACTGGGAGCCCAGCTGAGAGAGAAGTGATAACTGCAGGTCACCTCTGCTGAGGCAAGCTGTGACTCCAAGAAAGCAAACTTCAGGCAAAGGTGAAACACGGAATCAACAGAAAAACTCCAGCAACATGAATAAAACGGTGAGGCAGAATCAATGGAAAAACTCTGGCAACATGAATAATCAGAGTAGATCAACTCCCCCAAGGAACGATAAGGCAGACACAGCACAAGATCCCATTCTTAAACAAATGGCTGAGATATCAGAAATCAAGTTCAGAATCTGGATAGCAAATAAGATCAACAGAATGGAGGAAAAGATGGAATTAGAATTTCAAGCAGTAATCCAAAAGATGTCTCAAAAACTCAATGAATTCAAAGACAAAATGACCAAAGGTTTTGACACATTGAGGCAAGAATTTGCAGCCCTCAAAGATCTGAAAAATACAGTAGAATCCCTCAGTAACAGAATAGAACAGGCAGAAGAAAAGATCTCTGACATTGAAGACAAAGCTTTTGAATGCTCCCAAATGCTCAAAGAGGAAAAAAAGTAGAGAACAAAAACGGATCATTCTCTCAGAGAGCTCTGGGATAATTTAAAGAGATCTAATATTTGCCTTATAGGAATACCTGAAGGTAATGAGGTTGCTGTGAAGGATACAGATGCTTTACTTCGTGAAATAATCAAAGAAAATTTTTGAGGCATGCAGAGAGATCCTGAAATTCAGATAGCAGACAGTTTCAGAACACTGGCATGACTCAACCCAAATAAAAATTCTCATAGACACATTATAATTAACTTCACCAAAGTTAATATGAAGGAGAAAATTCTACAAGCTGCAAGATGTAAGAAATCCATAACCTACAAGGGGAAGAATATTAGAATGACTGCAGATCTCTCTTCTGAAAACTTTCAAGCTAGAAGAGGGTGGTCATCAACCTTTAATCTCCTTAAACAAAATAACTTTCAACCCAGGATCCTGTATCCAGCTAAACTGAGTTTCATCTATGATGGAGAAATTAAATACTTTAATGATATTTACATGTTGAAGAAATTTGCCATAGCTAAACCAGCTCACCAGGATATTCTCAGACCTATCCTCCATAATGAACAACACAATCCTCCACCACCAAAGTCAACCCACTCAGAAACTTTTTATCAAATTCCAACTTCCACAGTGGTGAAAGGATTAAAAATGCCCACTGGACTTTTGAAAAACTCAATACCCAAAACTCTATCTGGCTTATCATTACTCTCAAATAATATGAATGGCTTAAATTGCCCTCTAAAGAGGCACAGGATGGCTGACTGGATACAAAAACTCAGGCCAGACATCTGCTGCATTCAAGAATCTCACCTTACCTTAAAAGATAAACATAGACTCAGGGTGAAGGGATGGTCATCTATAATTCAGACAAATGGAAAGCAGAAAAAAGCAAGAGTTGCAATTTTATTCACAGATACAATAGGCTTTAAACCAATAAAAGTAAGGAAAGATAATGATGGTTACTTCTTATTTGTTAAGGGCAACACTCAATATGATGAGATTTCAATTATCAACATTTATGCACCCAACCAGAATGCAC
>CAUYRH010007281.1:0-16582 GCA_963574655.1 Perodicticus potto
ATTTACTATTTTTCTCCTACCTGCATGTAAACTCCCACCGAGGTGATGGCCTCAGGTTGATTAAACTTTGGACAGGCTTCTTCCTAACCCTAGATTTCCTTTTTCTTAGGGCATTTTACTTTAAAAAACTTTCCACTTGGGCGGCACCTGTGGCTCAAAGGAGTAGGGCACCAGCCCCATATGCCAGAGGTGGCGGGTTCAGACCTAGCCCCAGCCAAAAACAGCAAAAAAAAAAAAAAAACTTTCCACTGAAAAGTTTTTCTCTGCCCTTTTAAGATGTACCTTTTCTCCCAGCAGCTTTCAAGTTTCACAACCCAAAAATGTCTTTCTTGAGGACTTTGGGGCCATTCTTCTGAAATATAATCATCAGAGAAAACAGTGTCCCTACTTCCCAGTCTCTGTAAGAGGGCAGAAGCCAAACTTTGACAAGCACTAACTGTCAAACACAGATGACCCTAATCACACTGACAAATGTCCCCACCATTTGTTGCAGCAAAGTTGAGCTCAGTCTCTCTCCACTAATGCAATAGTTTTGAATAAAGTCTTCCTTGCTGTTTTTTAACAAATGTATAGTACAATTTCTTTCTAACAGTTCCATGAAGATTAGGGAGGATTTGTGTGCTTGTACACTGCTACATACTCATTACTGAGAATAAAGAAGTAGCTCAATATATATACTTTGGGTGAATGAGTGCATTAAATCAAGTTTAGAGGGATTTTTGCATTTAAAGAATGACAATGAGAGAAAAATAAATCTTTCTCCGGCCATTGCTATAGTTTAGATAAGGTTTGTGCCCATCAAAACTCATGTTGAAACTTGATCCCCAATGTGGCAGTGTGGGGAGGTGGGGCCTAGTGGGAGGTGTCTGAGTCACAGGGGTGGACTTCTCATGAATGGTTTCATTCTCATAGTCATAAATGAGTTCTCAATCTAGAGAGAATGCATTAGTTCTCATGTCAATGGATTAGCTCCTGCAAGAGTTGTTATAAAGTCAGGACTCTCCTGGGTTTTGTCTCTTCCCATGTGCCTGCTTCTCCTTTGACCTTCTCCACCGTGTTATGATATAACAGGAGAATCCTCACCAGCAGCCAGGGCCACGCCCTTGAACTTCCCACCCAGCAGAATTGTGAGCAACACAAACACAGACAGAAGCAGCCACCCCTATATATTTCTGAATGAACTAACACTTCTGTATATGTAAACTGATTCCTGAAAACAATGACTTTCTTAGCCAATATAGGTGAGACTGTCACTAAAGAAATGAGCTATTTTTAAACTTAACTGTTAGATTTCCATATTGAAGGCAAAGAATAAAATTGGTTCCAAAATACTAGGTGCATCACATGGAATAAAATAATTCCACCAATCTAAGAATCTGTAATTTACGGGAAAACAACTGTGGCACAGGTGCCTGTGACCTACACCTCTTCATGTGCTATGGCCAAGACAACTGTAACATATGTAAAAGTTGAAATAAAAAGCTCTTGAATAAGACCACCCATAACTCAGTGTAATCCTGTGTAAAAATGTGCATTGAATTGGAGATGGTTGATTTTCACAGACCCAATGACCTAAACGCAAACAAATCATAGTAAGAACTAGCATCGTGGAGGAAAATGCACAGTGGGCATCTGATTGTAAGCCTGTATTTGTGTCTGCACTATTGATCAACTAGACATTCACATTTACAAGACTATCGTAGACTGTGCTTGTTATAAGTGGACCCAGAAAGGTCCAGAGGAGAAACTACTGTCCATCAGCGAGGCATCCTCTTCCACGGGAGTCCATCTCTGTCCCGTGTAGCAGTTCACAGAGCTATGCTTCTTGTTCCTCGCCTGCCCAAGGGGGAAACTCAAATATAAGAATGTGAGACTCAGATGGCTGGTGCTAGAGCTGTCCTGATGTAAAAGCCTTAACAACTGAAATCTCCCTACCTGACCACCACCACTCCCACTCAGAACTGAAGCTGGTCACTGAGCACTAAAACCATCTCTTCCTGTCTATGGTACAATGACTATGTGTCAGTCCTCAGTTTCCCTTTATTTTTTCCGGGACTCTCCTGCCCAATGAAATGGTTTGATTATTTTATTGCAATTACTTCACAAAGACCCATGAAATCTTTAGTGGAAAGTATCTGTAGCTAGCTTATGCCCTCTGCCCTAAGACTCTTTGAATCCTTTGCCTGATTCCATGCTTGCTATTCCACCAACCATGGGCTATCAAGTCATATCCTTGGACCTTACTCAATATTAATAAGGCCGACTTCCCTCACACCTCCCTGTTTTTAAACCCACCTTAAATCATACTTTCCATTCTCAATAAATTCTATCATTAAAGAAATAGTAGAAGACACTAACAAAAATAAAAAAAAATACCATGCTCTTGGCTGGGAAGAATAAACATTGTTAAAATATCTATACTACCCAAAGCAATCTACAAATTCCATGCATTCCCTACTAAAATACCAACATCATACCTTGAAGAACTGGAAAAAATATTTCTTCATTTTGTATGAAACCAGAAAAACACCCCTATAGCCAGGGCATTCATAGTAATAAAAACAAAGCTGGAGGCATCACTCGACCAAACTTTAGGATATACTGTAAGTCCACAGTGATCAAAATAGCATGGTATTGGCACAAAAATAAAGACACAGTCATATGGAACCAAATATGAAACCAAGAGATGAAACAAGTCTCTAACAGCCATATGATCTTTCATAAATCAAAAGAAGCATACACTGGGGCGGTGCCTGTGGCGCAAAGGAGTAGGGCGCCAACCCCATACGCAAGAGGTGGCGGGTTCAAACCCAGCCCCAGCCAAAAACCACAAAAAAAAAAAAAAAAGCATACACTGAAGAAAAGAATCCCTCTTCAATAAATGGTGCTGGGAGAACTGTATAACCACATGTAAAAGACTGAAATTGGACCCACACTTACAAAAAGTGACTCAAGATGGACAAAAGATTTAAACCTAAGACAAGAAATGATAAAAACCATAGAAGAAAATATGGGAAAAACTCTTGAGGATGTCAAGATTTTATGAAGCCTGGGGAAAGATTTTATGAAGAAGACTTCAGTGGCAATCACAACAACAACAAAAAAATAAACTTAATGGAACGTAATTAAATGGAAAAGCTTCCACACATCTAAGAAACCACCAATTAAGGCAAACAGACAACTTTCTGAATAGGAAAAGATATTTGGGCTTTTTGTTTTGTTTTGTTGAGACAGAGTCTTACTTTGACACCCTGGGTACAGTGCTGTGGCATCATAGCTTACAGCAACCTCAAACTTTTGGGCTCCAGAAATCCTCTTGCCTTAGCCTCCCAAGTAGGTAGAACTACAGATGCCTGACTATTTATTTTTAAAGAGGGGGTCTCACTCTTGCTCAGGCTGGTCTCAAACTCCTAAGCAATCCACCTGCTTTGGCCTCTCAGAGTGCTAAGCTTACCACCTAGTGAGCCACCGTGCCCAGCCAAGAAAAGATATTTGCATGTTACAAATCTGACACAGATTTGATAACTAGAATCTACAGAGAACTCAAATTAATCAACAAAAAAAAGAACAAATAATCCCATCTACAACTGGGAAAGAAATGTGAACAGAAACTTCCTTGGGGAAGATATCAATAGCTAACAAACATTTGAAAAAAATGTTCCTGGTCTCTAATCATCAGAGAAACACAGATCAAAACCACCCTAAGATATCACCTAACCCCAGTGAGAATGGCCCACATCACAAAGTCTCAAAGCTACAGATGCTGGTGTTGATGTGAAGAGAGGGGAACACTTTCACACTGCTGGTAGGACTGCAAACTAATACAAGCTCTTTGTAAAGAAGAATGTAGACTCCTCAAAGAACTCAAATTAGACTCCCATTTGATCCTGCAATCCCATTATTAGCCATCTACACAGAAGAAAAAAAATCATTTTATTATAAGGACATTTGCACTAGACTGTTCATCGCAGCTCAATTTACAATTGCAAAAATGTGAAAACAACCTAAATGCCCACCAACCCAGGAATGAATCGACAAACTGTGGCATATGTATTCCATGGAACATTATTCAGCCACTAAAAGACATATATTTTGTATTAACCTGGATGGAGTTCAAACACATTCTTCTTAGTAAAGTACCAAAAGAATGGAAAAGCAAATATCCAATATGCTCAGTACTAATATGAAGGCAGTAGACAATCTAATTCATGCTCACATAGGAAAAAATCTCAATTCAACTCAAGTTTGGAGGAAAGGGAAGGGTAGACAGGGGAGGAGGAGAGAGCAGGATGGGTGTGCTCCACTTAATGGGCACAAGGCACACCTCTTGGGTGTAGGACACAACTACAAGAGGCACTCTACCTCACAAGTGCAAACATTGTAAGCCAGTAGTTTCTATCCTTGCATCAATCTGAAATAATAAATAAGTAAATATTGTCCACTATCGCCACTACCATTCAACATAGTGCTAACATATACCATGTTGTACATCTAATACAATCAGGCAAGAGAAGGAAATAAAGGGCATTCAAATGGGAGCAGAGGAGGTCAAACTCTCCCTCTTTGCTGATGGTATGATCTTATACCTGGAGAACCCCGAAGAGTCAACCACAAGGCTCCTGGAAGTGATCAAAAAATACAGTAAGTTCTCAGGATATAAAACCAATGTCCATAAATCAGTAGTCTTTGTATACGCCAATAACAGCCAGGATGAGAAGCTAATTAAGAACACAATTCCCTTCACAATAGCTTCCAAGAAAATGAAAACCTAGGAATATACCTAACAAAAGAGGTGAAGGACCTCAATAAAGAAAATTACCAAACCCTAAGAAAAGAAATAGCAGAAGATATTAACAAATGGAAGAACATACCATGCACATGGCTGGGAAGAATCAACACTGTTAAATTGTCTATACTTCCCAAAGCAATCTACAGATTCAATGCCATCCCTATTAAAAAAGCAACAGCAGACTTTCAAGACTTGGAAAAACTAATTCTTCATTTTGTATGGAACCAGGGAAAAAACCCATATAGCTAAGGCAACTCTTGGTAATAAAAACAAAGCCGGGGCATCAGCCTACAGGACTTTAGGTTGTACTACAAGGCCATAGTGGTCAAAACAGCATGGTATTGGCACAAAAATTGAGACATACACATCTGGAACTGAATAGAAAAAACCATGAGATAAAACTAAAATCTTACAGCCACCTGATATTAGATAAACCAAACAAGAACACACACTGGGAAAAAGAATCCCTATTCAAAAAATGGTGCTGGGACAACTGGATATCCACATGTAACAGACTGAAACTGGACCTACACCTTTCTCAACTCACAAAAATTGATTCAAGATGGATGAAAGACCCAAATTTAAGGCATGAAACAATAAAAATCTTCAAAGAAAGCATGGGAAATACACTTGAAGATATCAGCCTGGGGAAAAACTTTATGAAGAAGACTTTCATGGCAATTTCAACAACAACAAAAAATGAACAAATGGGACTTAATTAAACTGAAAAGCTTCTGTACAGCTAAGGCAAGAACAACCAAAGTAAATAGACAAACTACATAATGGGAAAGGATATTTGCATATTTTAAATTGGACAAAAGCTTGATAACTGGGATCTACACAGAACTCAAATTAATCAACATGAAAAGAGCCAATAATCCTTTATATCACTGGGTAAGGGCAATGAATAGAACCTTCTCTAAAGAAGACAGATGAATACCTAACAAACATATGAAAAAATGCTCATCGTCCCTAATTATTAGAGAAATTCAAATCATAACCACCCTGAGATATCACCTAACCCCAGTGAGAATGGCCCACATCACAAAATTTCAAAACTTCAGATGCTGGGGCGGATGTGGAGAGAAGGGAACACTTTTGCACTGCTTGTGGGACAGCAAACTAATACAACCTTTTTGGAAGGAAGTATGGAGAATCCTCAAAGAATTCAAATTAGACCTCCCATTTGATCCTGCAATCCCATTACTGGGCATCTATCCAAAAGAAAAAAAATCCTTTTACCACAAGGACACTTGCACCTAGACTATGTATTGCAGCTCAATTTAAAATCACCAAAATGTCGAAACAGCCTAAATGCCCACCAACCCAGGAATGGATTAACAAGCTGTGGTAAATGTACATCATGGAATACTATTCAGCCATTAAAAAAAATGGAGACTTTACAGCCTTTGTATTAACCTGGATGGAAGTGGAACACATTATTCTTAGTAAAACATCACAAGAATGGAGAAGCAAGAATCCTACATACTCAATTCTAGTATGAGGACAATTAATGACCTGGTACATGGTGGGGGTGGGGGAAGTGGAGAGCAGAGAGAAGGGAAGGGGGGATCACGGTGTGTGATATAGCTTTTGGGGTCGGGACACATTTTAAGAGGGACTTTACTTAACAAATGCAATCAATGTACCCGGTTCATTGTACCTTTGATGAATCCCTAACAATAAAAATTTACTTAATTAATTAATTAATTAATTAATTCTGTCCTTGTCTTTCCTGATCTTAGTCAATGCCAAAGCTTTGCAAGATAGTAGGCAGTCTTCTCCCTTACTGTAGTAAACAGTAAATTCAACTCAGCTTTGTCTTACCAACAGGTTGCGTCCTTCTAGCCTTTGATGCCTCGTGTGCCCCAGAATTCAATACACTCTAATAACAACACCACTCTGTAGGCATTAGAGTCCCACAGGAGATATGCTCAGAGTTTCATCTTTCAAGCTATGGTGTCCTCATCCACTTATTAATACTTTATTAAAAGTTCCTAGTAGTCCAGATACAATTCATTGATGAGGGATCCCTTTTTAATACAGGTATTAATAAGTATAATATCCCTCAGAAACCCAGATGATATAGTCTCTCCTTTAGTTTTCTGGGGAACAAAGGAAGACAGTTAACCAAAGGGCCAATTCTGATGCATAAGTGGAAATTAGATTTTTAACCCTCTACCCATCATGTCTAATAATCCATACTTCTCAAAGATGAAGAAATCCAGGGCGGGGCCTATGGCTCAAAGGACTAGGGTGCCGGCCCCACATACCAGAGGGGGCAGGTTCAAACCCGGCCCCGGCCAAAAACTGCAAAAAAAAAAAAAAAGATGAAGAAATCCAATACAAAGGTAGCCATGGTACCTGTGAGTTGGCCTGTGTTACATGAAAACATTGACATCAGGCAATAAAACGAAGCAATAAAAAGGCCGAATGGAACAGAGATAAACTTAATTAGAGCATCCCTCAAAGAAGAGTGACGATACTACGACTTCTCAAGCATGGAAGTAATTACTGCACAGAAAAACAATAAAAAACAACTTCTGTACAGCGATTCACAGGTAAGGTAAACAACTTTCAATGATTACACCAGGTGGCCGTAAAGTTCGTGTGCATTTAAATAGTTACAGCTATTTAACAAACTTTAGGGCCACCCTGTATATGGCATACAGATGGCAATATATTTCAAGGCTTTTTACCTTTGTATTAGAATCTTTCTTATTCTTAACAGGAGGAAGCATTTATCATGAATGAAGATCAGTACAAATGAAAGTTTCTTCTCATGTAAACAACAAAATCGAATAAAGGGACTTTATTGCCATCCCTCTGCTTATTTCCTGTCTTCTCAAAGCTCATTCCTTCAGACAGTCTACTTTGTCTCAGTGAAAATTCACATGAAACAACATATGCCTTAAAATTTTTTTCAGAATAAGACAAATGCCTACCATCTTTTAATCTACGTGTTTCTCAACCTCAACAACATTCTCTACCACCAGATTCCCCCCAGGAATAGAATTTAAAAGCTCAGATCGTAGCCATCGTCTTCCTATTTGGAACTTGAGGCCCACTCTTACCTATTCTCCAAACCTTTTCCACATCGCCTTCTCCCTGATCCTCTGCTTGTTCAGACCCTTCAGCGGTTTAGGAGAAAGTTTTCCTCTCTAACTAGAAGGTAGGCATGCATCTGTGTAGAGACTGTGTCTGGTTCACCTTTCTTTGTCCACAATACTTTTCTTTCCTGGTGGGAAGTCGCAGCTTGGGGATCTCAACCCTAAGGTTACCTTTAACCACCTATAGAAAGCTGGCAGACCAGCTCATCTGACTGGAAGATTAGTTACATGACAGCATAAGACTCCTTATTGGAAAGAAAATCATGAGGGGGACATGAGCATGGTATCCAAAGGATAATGTCCTATAATATGTGAGGGGGAATAGTTTTACAGCATAGCTAAGGTTATGCCACAAAGGTTTCTCTCTGGCCATACCATTTTCACTATAGCTAGAAGCAGGTACATTTAGGAAGCATGAAAAGCCTTCATGCCACAATTGCTTCAATAGAAATATTTCTAACATGGCAGTTGTGTGTCAAGCATACTGCAAAACCAAGATGATTTAGACAGAGTCTCTTCATTGGGGGAGCAGAAGGTCTATCTTTGAGTCTTCCAGAAACAGGAATAACACCTAAAACTTTCTTGTACAAAGAGCTTGGATTTGAATTCATCACTTGAAGTAGAGTTAAAGGATGCCACTAACACCTTCCCTGAGCCTAAAGATGAAAGACAAATGCAGATAAAGTACTAATCTAATACTCAATAAAAATGTAAATCTTTTTGATTTCTTAAGAGAGGAGGAAGAGCAAGATGGACAAATAGAAACCTCCAGGGATCGTCCCTATGCATGAACACCAAGTTCCACAACTATCCCCGCAAGCAAGCACCTTCAGAAGAACCAAAGACCAGGTGCGTGATCACACTGCTGGCTTAAACACTGTATGAAAGAAAGAGGCGCCACCCTCCTCCATCCCTCAGCAGTGCCACGCCAGGAAACCAAGTGGAGAGAGAATCTGTGGGCCCGGGGGAGGGAGAGTGACGTGACTGAGGGACTGTGCCTTAAAACCCAGGGCTGCTCTGGCACAAGGGAACGTAGCCCAGGACAGAATTCTGCCAGTACCCACAGGTAAGAGGAGCTTCAACCAGCCCCGCCACAGGAATATCCTCCACCCTGAAACCCTCGTTCCAGTCAGCCCCACCACTGGCTGACATCAAGCAGCCCGGGAACTGGACTAAATTCCTAAGGCGGTCAGGCCACAAAAACCACAGTCCTTAAGCAATTCCTGTGGCTGTGTGGCTGGGAGCCAGCGGACAGAGGGTGCACGTAACTCCATGAGTGCCAGGCCAGGTGAGTGCCTGTGTTACTAATCCCACCCCAACTCCACACACTGCAGCTCAGGGAACCGTCCCCCACTTAGGGAAAGGAAATATGAAAGTGCAGAGGATTTTGTATTGACAATTTGTGTACCAATTCAGCTACTCTGTACTTGGCAAAATAAAGTACCACGCAGTCTCCTGAAGCCTCCGAGTCCAGGCTTTAGTCCCTGGGAGGCATTTAAGGTCCAACCCTGAGCCAGAAGGGAAGGACCCAGTCCTGGCAGGGTTCTGACTAAAAGGCCCATGGGCATTGAATAAACATCAGAAGCAGCTGGGCAGTAATGACTATGAGCTTTGGATGAGACCTGGGTGGTTTCAGTGTAACCTGACACGGTGGCTACAGGGAGTGCCCCAGTCACTACTCCCCTCATTCCAGCAGACCAGCATCGAGAGTAAGGGAAAAGAGTGGGAGACTTTGCCTGGGAATCCAGGTAATTCTCCTCTACCTTACCCAAGTCCACCAAGGTGGTCCCACCAAACGTTATAAAAGTCACAATATTGTAGGGTTTGAGGCACTCCCTGCGTCAGTTCAGCTGCAGTGACCAAAGATGTAAAACATAGTACTCAACTGCCACTGATTACCTGGAAAGCCTTCCTCAGAAGGAAGGGTTCAAAGAAGCCTAGACTATAAAGACTAAAATGAGTACCTAAATCTTCAATGCCCAGACTATCAATTGATAAACATCCATAAGCACCAAGAACACCCAAGAAAAACATGACCTCATCAAGCAAACTAAATAAGGCACCCGTGACCATACCTGGAGCAATGGAGATAGGTGACCTCTCAGACAAAGAATTCAAAACAGATGTCCTGAAAAAAACTCAGTGAACTTGAGGACAACATAGAGAAGGAATTCAGAAGCCTGTCGCAAAAACTGAACGAAGAGATTGACATCGTAATTTTCTAAAATCAAGCAGAAATTCTGGAGCTTCAGGATTCAACTGGCAAACTGACAAATGCAACCACGTTTCTCAACAGCAGAACTGACCAAGCAGAAAAAAGGATTAGTAAGCTTCAACGCAGGCTATTTGAAAAGACAAAGTCAGAAGCAAAAAGAAAAAAGAAGAATGAAGTATGCCTACAAGATACAGAAAATAGCCTCAAAAAAAGGGTCAAATCTAAGAATTATTAGCCTTAAGGAAAAAACAGAGAGATTAAGGTAGAAAGTTTATTCAAAGAAATATATAGAAATAACAGAGAACTTTCCAAACCTAGAGAAAGATATCAACATTCAGGTACAAGAAAGTCACAGAACACCAAACAGATTTAACTCAAGCAAGACTCCCTCAAGGAATTTAATGCTCGAGTTCCCCAAAGGTCATGGATAAAGAAAATGTCTAAGGGAGAGAGAAAATAAAGAAGAAAATAAATGCAAAGGAACATATACCTGGCAGCAGACTTCTCAGCAAAAACCTTACAGGCTAGGAGAGAGGCATGAAATAGTCAATGTGCTGAAGGAAAAGAATCTTAACCATGGAATATTATATCCCACAAACATACCCTTCAAATATATTTTAAGTGTATATACATCCAACACTAGAGCACCCAGATATATAAAGAAAATATTATCAGAGCTAACAAGAGAAATAGTATCCAGTATAATAATCATGGGAGACCTCAACCCTCCATTTTCAGTCTTGGAAAGGTCATCCAGACAGAAAAATCAACAAAGAATCTTTGGACTTGACCTACACTACAGACTAAGTAGACCTAATAGATATTTATGGAATGTCTTGTCCAACAGCTGCAGGATAGACCATATGTTAGGCCACAAAACAAGTCTTAAAAAATCCCAACAAACTGAAATCATACCAAGTATCTCCTCTTTGCATAATGGTATAAAACTGTGAGTCAATAACAAAAGTAACACTAGAAAATATACAAACACATAAAAATTAAACAATTTGCTCCTGAATGACCAGTGGGTTAATAAGAAGACTAAGAAGTATATTTAAATGTTTCTCAAAACAAATGAAAATGAAAGCACAGCATATAAAAACCTAGGGGCTACCAAAGAAGCAGTAATAACAGGAAAGTTTGTGGCAGTAAGTACCTACATCAAACAAGCAGAAAAGCTTTAAACAGCCAAGCTAACAATGTGTCTCAAAAAACTAGCAAAAGAAGAGCAAAATGAACCCAAAATTAGTAGAAAAGAAATAATAAAGATCAGACCAGAAATAAATAACATTGAAATTGTTTTAAAAACAGCACAAAAGATAGATAAAAGGAAAAGTTGGTTTTTTGAAAAGATACAGAAAATTGACATACCTATAACTAGACTAAGAAAAAAGACAGAAGATTCAAATAAATAAAATTAGAGATGTAAAAAGAGACATTACAACCAATATTGCAGAAATCCAAAGGATTATCAGAAACTACTATGAGCAACTCTAAGTCAGTAAATTGGAATATCTATACAAAAAATTCCTAAACACACACCAACCTACCAAAATTGAACCAAGAAGAAACCAAAACCTGCAAAAAGCAGTAATAAGTAACGAGACAGATGCAAAAATAAAAAGTCTCCCATTAACAAAATGTCCTGGACTCAATGGTCTCCCTGCGGAATTCTATGAAAGATTCAAAGAAGAACTAATACCAATCCCACTCAAACTATTCCAAAAATTGAGGAGTAAGGAATACTCCCAACTCATTCTGTGAGGCTGCACCACCCTGAAATAAAAATCAGACACAGGAACAACAACAACAAAAGACAGGAACAAGCCGATATCTCTGGTGACATTGATGCAAAAATCCTGAACAAAATACTAGCAAACTGAACTCAAAAACACATTAAGAAGATTTTTCCTCTTGATGATGTGGGATTCATCTCAGGGATGCAAGGATGGTTCAACGTAGGCAAGATGATCCAATCAATGTGATGCTTTAGACCAATAGAATAAAGAACAAAAACCGTATGATCGTTTCAATTCATGCTGAAAAGGCACCTGATAAAACTCTCAAAAAACTGGATTTTGTAGGAACTTACCTCAAACCGCTAACAGCCATATATGACAAACCCACAACTAGTATCACACCGAATGGGGAAGAACTGAGAGCCTTTCCTCTGAGATCTGAAACAAGACAGGCTTGACTACTTTCACCACTGTTCTTCCACATAGTACTGGAAGTTCTAGCGAGAGCGATTTAGACAAAATAAAGAAAGAACAGGCATCCTAACTAGAAAGGAAGAAGGCAAATTATTATTGTTTACACTTGATATGGTCTTATATCTGGAGACACCTAGAGATTTCATTCACTAAGCAAACTCAGGAAAGTTGCAGGATACAAAATCAATGTACAAAAATCAGTAGCATTTCTATATGCCAACAGTAAATAATCTGAAAAAGAAACCAAGAAAGTAATGTCATTTACAATAATTACAAATAAAATAAAATACCTAGGAATAAATGTCAGTAAAGAAGTGAAACCTCTCAACAATGAAAACTATAAAACATTGATGAAAGAAATTAAAAAGAACATACACACACAGAAATGGAAAGACATTCCACACTTGTGGATTTGAAGAATCAATATTATTAAAACGCTCACACTACCCAGGCAATGTACAAATGCAATCCTCATCAAAATTTTAATGACATCTTTCACAGAAATAGCAAAAATAACACTCAACTTTACATACAACCATAAAAGACCCAGAATAGCCAAACCCAGCATGAGCACAAGAAACATAATTATGCTACAGAGCTGTAGTAACCAAAACAGTATGGTTTTGGCCTAAAAACAGAAACAAAGAACAATCAAATATCCTACAGAACCCAGAAAAAATTTCTCACATCTATAGCAAACTTATCTTCAATCAAGATGCCAAGAATATACAGCAGAGAAAGGACAGCCTCTTCAATAGATGGGGTGGGAAAACTGGATATCCATACGCAAAAGAATGATATACAGACACCAAATCAAAATGGATTAAAGACTTAAATCTCTGACCTGAAACTTTGAAACTACTAAAAAGAAAACACTGGGAAATGCTACAGGACATTGTATGGGCAATGACTTCTTAATTAATATCTACGAAGCACAAGCAAATAAAGCAAAGTTGGGCAAATGGGATCACATCAAGCTAAAAAGCTTCTGCACAGAAAGGAAACAATTACGAGGTCAGGAGACAACACGCAGAATGGCAGAAAGTATTTGCCACCTGCCCGTGCAACAAGGGACTAACAACTAGAATATACAAGGGGCTCAAAAATTCAACAGGGAAAAAAAAGCAAATAATCTAATTTTTTAAATGGGCGAAGGATGTGAATAGGTGTTTCTCCAAAGAAGACATAGAAATAGCCAACAGATATATAGAAAAATATGGCTTTAATCAAAAGATAGGCAATAACAAATTCTGGAGAGGATGTGGAGAAAGGGGAACCCTTGTACTCTGTTGGCAGGGATGGAAATTAGTGTAACCATGGGAAGGTTCCTCAAAAAACTGAAAATAGAATTACCACCTGACCCAGCAATCTTATTGCTGGGTATATATCCAAAGGAGGGGGAATCAGTGTATGAAAAAGGCATCTGCACTCCCATATTTACTGTAGCACTCTTCTAAACAGCCAATTTTGAAATCAGCCTAAGTGTCCATCGGTGGGTGAACAGATAAAAAAAATGTGATATGCATATCAATGGAATATTATATAGCCACAAATAAGAATGAAATCCTTCCATTTGAAACAACATGAATGGAACTGGAGAACATTATGTTAAGTGAAATAAGCCAAGAACAGAAAGACAAATCTCCCATGTTCTCACTCATATGTGGGAGCTAAATATTAAAAACCACTGATCTCATGGAGATGGGAATGTACACACTCAAAGATGGTTACCAGCAGCTGGGAAGGATAGCAAGAAGGGGAGATGGTGAATGGGTGGAAAATACAGTTAGACGTAACAAGCAATATTTGATAGCACAACAAAGTGACTGTAATCCACAATAAATTAGGGTATACTTTAAAATAACTAAAAGACTAGAATTGCAATGCTCTTAACATAAAGAAATGATAAACGCATGAACTGGCGGACATTCCAATTACCCTGATTTCATTAATCAACGTTGTATGCCTATGTCAAAATAACACCCCTATCCTACGAAGACCCATAATGATTTAAAAAAATAAAATAAATGACTTTTGTATTTAGGATCACTGTTTGTTAAAAGGATATAAATCATACAGCATTTCCTTTTGGATTTCGATCTAGCAATCAATAACAGAATGATATCTGGAAAATCCCCAAATACTTGGAGATTAAGTAACAGACTTAGAAATAACACATGAGTCAAAGGAGAAATCTCAAGAGAAATTAAAGATATTTTAAGTACATGAAAATAAATTTTAACAAGATTTGTGAAATATCTCACAGGAAGTGCTTAGAGGAAATGTGTACGTTTGAATGCCTACACCAAAAAAAGAAGAAAGATCTAAAAGCAATACTCTAACCTTTCACTTGAGAAAACTAGAAAAAGAAAAGCATATTAAATCTGAGGTAAATAGAAGAAAAACAGTAATTATTAAAGCAAAAATAAATGAAGTTGAAAGGGGCTCCTTTGAAAGATCAAAAAATCAGTAAGCCTCTGGCCAGGCTAAGAAAAGAGAAGAAGTCAATTGCTGAGATGAAAAATGAAAGAGAAGGGCGGCACCTGTGGCTCAGTGAATAGGGCGCCGGCCCCATATGCCGGAGGTGGCAGGTTCAAACCCAGCCCCGGCCAAAAACTGCAAAAAAAAAAACAAAAAAAAAATGAAAGACGAACACAACTACAGATTCCAGGAACATTAAAAGGAAAATTCAGGAATGTTATAAATAATATTGCTCACAGTTGCTCACAGATTTGATAACCTAGATGAAATATGCCAAATTCTTTTTTTCTTTTTGACTTAGAGTGAGCTTATTTTTTTTTTATTTTTACACATACATATGTGTATTAGATTTCCACCTTTTGCCTTCACAAAATTAAAAAGGCTTAAAATTTAACGACAATAATAACGTTTGAGGCAAGGCCTAGAAACAAAAACCTCGCAAAGAACGAATGAAGATAAATACACTCAGAAAAGAAATCAGACAACTGTTGTAACGAAGAATTAAGCAATAATAATAATAGTAATGCAAAGAAAGTAACATGCTTGAAAGACAGATCTGGTGAAAAATCGCACAAGAACAAATGTACAATCTTAATAGGACTGTCTCTATTAAAGAAATTGAATAATTAACAGCCTTCCAAAATGCAAGTCATCAGGCCACGATGGTCCATGAGTGAATTCTATCAAACATTTAAAGAAGAAATTATGCCAATTCCCTACAATTTTTTCAAAAATGTAGAAGCAAAGGGAAGTACTTCCTCCTTATTCTTTTTATGAGACCAGCATTATAAAA
This sequence comes from Perodicticus potto, assembly GCA_963574655.1. Classification (NCBI taxonomy): domain Eukaryota; kingdom Metazoa; phylum Chordata; class Mammalia; order Primates; family Lorisidae; genus Perodicticus; species Perodicticus potto. The sequence goes on from CAUYRH010007281.1 coordinate 15,602, forward strand.
ACCAGATAAAGACATTATAGGGAGAAAATCCTCCACAAAATATTAGCAAATTTAATCCAATAACGTATTAAAAAATTATATACCATAACCAAATAGACTTATTCCAGGGGTGCGAGGCTAGTTCAACACTTGAAAAGTCAATTTATATAATCCATCATAGCACCAGGCTAAAGGAGGAAAATTACATGATCACATTAACGGATGCAGAAAAATCATCCGACAAAATTAAACATCGATTCATGATTTAAAAACAAAAACTCTCAGCAAACTAAGAATAGGAAAAAACTGTCTCAACTTGATAAGGAACATCTACAAAAATTTCTATAGGTGACATCATAACATAAGTGTGAAAACCAGATTTCCCAAGATTTAGGAATAAGATACAAAGTTCCCTCTTTCTATATTGTTTTAGCATAATATTGGAAGTTTTAGCTAAGGCAACAAAACAAGGGAAGGAAATAAAAGGTACACTAATTAGGAAGGAATAAATAAAACTGTTTCTTCATAGGACACATGATTATCTTAAATAATCTGAACACACTGACAAGAAAAAAAAATAGCTCTGAAACTATTAAGTGATTATAGCAAGCTTCCAAGACACAGTGTCGCTGGAGGCCAGAAGTTCAAGATGAGCCTCAGCAAATTGTGAGACTCCATTTCTATTAAAAAAGAAGAAGAAAAAGAAAAAAAGAAAGAAAAATTATCGAGGCATGGTGGTACACGACTGTAGTTCCAGCTTCTCAGGAGCCCAGGACAGAAGAATCACTTGAGCCCAGGAGTCTGAGGTTGCAATGTGCTATGGTGATGCCACTGCACTACTCCACACTGGGAAACAGAGTGAGAATTTGTCTCTAAAAGCAAAACCAAAAGGCTATAAAGTCAATATACAAAAGTCAACCACTTTCCTATATATCAGCAATGCATAAGTGGAATCTGAAATCAGAAACAGTATCATTTAGGGGAGGGGGAGGGGAGAAGAGG
>CAUYRH010007284.1:0-10949 GCA_963574655.1 Perodicticus potto
CTTTTTTCTGTTTTCCATTTGCCTGGAATATAGATGACCATCCCTTCACCTTGAGTCTAAATTTATCTTTTAAGGTAAGATGAGATTCTTGTATTCAACAGATATCTGGCCTGAGTTTTTGTATCCAGTCAGCCAACCTATGCCTCTTTAGAGGACAGTTTAAACCATTCACATTAATTGAAAGGAATGATAAATCTTTAGAAAGTCCAGTGGACATTTTTAATCCTTTCATCACTGTGAAAGTTGAAATTTAATAAAAAGTTTCTGGTAAGTTTACTTTGGTGGAGGATTACACTGGTCATTATGGAGGATAGGTCTGAGAATATCCTGGAGAGCTGGTTTAGTTAAAGCAAATTTCTTCAACATGTGGATGTTGTTAAAGTATTTAATTTCTCCATCATAGATGAAACTCAGTTTAGCTGGATACAGGATCCTGGGTTGAAAGTCATTTTGTTTTAGGAGATTAAAGTCGATGACCATTCTTTTCTAGCTTGATAGGGTTGGTCAGAGAGATCTGCAGTTATCTAATATTCTTTCCCTTGTAGGTAATGGATTTCTTACGTCTGGTTGCTTTTAGAATTTTCTCCTTCATATGAACTTTAGTGAACTTAATTATGATGTGCCTGGGGGATGTCTTATTTGAGTTGAGTTGTGCTGGGGCTCCGAAACTGTCTGCTATCTGAATTTCAGAATCTCTTGGCATGTCTGGAAAATTCTGTCATAATCTCATAAAGAAGAGACTCTGTGCCTTGTGATGCCACTTCATCGTTTTCAGGTATCCCTATAAGGCTAATATTGGTTTTCTTTGAGTTATCCCAGAGGTGTCTGAGAGAATGATCTGTTTTTGCCTTCCATTTCTCTTCCTCTTTGGAAGTTTGGGAGCATTCGAAAGCTTTGTCTTCCATGTCAGAAATCCTTTCTTCTGCTTGCTCCATTCTATTACTGAGGGATTCTACTTTGTTTCTCAGATCTTTAAGGGCTGCAACTTCTGTCTCAGTGTTTCAAAATCTTTGGTCATTTTGTCTTTGAATTCATTGAATTCTTGAGACATCTTTTGGGTCATCTTTTGTATTATTGCCTGAAATTCTAATTCCATCTTTTCCTCCATTCTGCTGATCTTATTTGCTATCCAAAGTCTGAATTAGATTTCTGACATCTCAGCCATTTGCTTATGCAAGGGATCTTGTGTTGTATCTACCTTGTCATTCCTTGGGGGGTTGATCTACTCTGATTATTCATATTGCCAGAGTTTTTCTGTTGATTCTGACTCATGATTTTTCACTATTGCCTATGACTGTCCTCATAGTTGGGGAGGTTTCTCTCTCAGATCAGACCCCGGCAGGATCACTGTGTTGTTGCTGGATCTTTGTAGGGAGTGACCCTGTGTAGCTCCTCTGGGACTGCCCCACCCAGGGAGTTCTGGCTACGGGAGCAGCTTTGGAGTGTGGCATGCCCAGATCAAGCAGCAGGGCGTGGGATGGGGCACCCAGTGGCCTTTGAAAAGGGAGCCCGTGCCCCCAGCAGTCTCTGGCTGGGAGGAGGGCTCTAGAGGGAGGGCAATGGGCCTGGGGCATGGATCGGAGCCAGGCAGGGTCCTGGTGGGCGGCCGGCTGAGGCCAGGTGGGGCACAGATTGGCACCATGCAGTAGTCTCAGGGGGCTTCCTGGCCACTGCTGGTGGTGGGCCAAGGCCCGGCAGAGTGCCAATCTGGCCGTGTGGTAGTCCTGGTGGAGTTCCTGGCTGTTGTTTGCGTGGGCCAAGGTCTGGTGTGGCACAGATCGGAGACGCACAGGGTTCCTGGTGCGTCCCTGGCCTGAGGGCTGGCAGGGGCTCAGTGGGGCCCCAGAGTCTCTTACCTGGCCGGCCGCCTGGTCCAGCAGATAGGGAGGGTGGGCGCAGCTCAAGTCCTCCTCCCTCAGTTTCAGCAGAGGTCAGGCTTCTGGTCCATCAGGTAAGGGGGGAAGGGAGTCCTGGAAGTTCAGAATGGCGGAAAACTTCAGTTCAGTTCTTCTGCTTCAAGCTTGGTCTCTGGAAGTCACAGCTTGTCTCTGAGGTGACCTGCAGCTATCACCTCTCTCTCTCAGCTGGGCTCCCAGTCTTCAGCTCAATTGGACAGTTTTTGGAGGTTATCTTTCCTTTTGGACAGGAGCCTCTGTTGGAAGCTGCTTCCAGTTGGCCATCTTGCCCCCCCTCCAATAATAAAAAATTCTAATCCCATGTCTTAAGTTTAAATCTTTAATCCAGTGTGAGTCTTTCTTAGTTAATGGTGAAAGGTGTGGGTCCAGTTTTAGTCTTCTACAGGTCGCCAGCCAGTTCACCCAGCACCATTTGTTAAATAGGGAATCTTTTCCCTGCTAAATGTTTTTAATTGGCTTGTCAAAGATCAAATAATGGTAAGTAGCTGGATTCATCTCTTGGTTCTCTATTCTGTTCCATACATCTACCTATCTGTTTTTGTGCCAGTACCATGCTGTTTTGGTCACTATCGATTTATAGTAGATTCTCAGGTCTGGTAGTATAATTCCTCCTGCTTTGTTTTTATTTCTGAGTAATGTCTTGGCTATTCAAGGTTTTTCTGATTCCATATAAAATGATGTATTATTTTTTCAAAAGTATTTTTTCTTTAAAGTATGACAATGGAGCTTTGATAGGGATTGCATTAAAACTGTACATTGCTTTGGGTGGTATGGACATTTTAACAATGTTGATTCTTCCCAGCCATGAGCATGGTATGTTTTTCCATTTATTAACATCTTCAGCTATTTTTTTTCTTAAAGTTTTATAGTTCTCTTTATAGAGATCTTTCACATCCTTTGTTAGGCAAACTCCAAAATATTTCATCTTCTTTGGCACTCCTGTGAATGGAATAGAGTCCTTGACTGTTTTTTCAGAGTGACTATTTTTGGTATATATAAAGGCTACAGATTTATGAGTGTGGATTTTGTAACCTGAGATGCTGCTGTAGTCCTGGATCACTTCTAAGAGTTTTGTAGTAGAATCTCTGGTGTTTCCAGATATACCGTCATATCATCTGTGATGAGTGAAAGTTTGATCTCTTCTGACCCTATATGGATACCCTTGATCACCTTTTCTTGCCTCATTGCAATGGCTAAAACTTCCATTAGAATGTTAAAGAGCAGTGGAGACAATGGTCAGCCTTGCCTGGTTCCTGATGTGAGTGGAAATGATTTCAATTTAATTCCATTCAGTACGATATTGGCTGTGGGTTTGCTGTAGCTGGGCTCTATCAGTTTAAGAAATGTCCCTTCTATACCAATTTTATTAAGTGTTTTGATCATGAATGGATGCTGGATATTATCAAAAGCTTTTTCTGCATCAATTGGGAGTATCATATGGTCTTTGTTTTTTAATGTGTTTATGTGATGAATTGTATTTATATATTTACGCATATTGAATTAGCTTTGAGACCCTGGGATAAAACACACTTGTTCATGGTGTATAATTTGTTTGATGTGTTGCTGGATTCTGTTTGTTAGAATCTTGTTGGCTGTTTTATTTCTTTAGAGAGGACATTCTTTTAGGATGGACCTTGGTAGAGGCACAAACACTAGGGAATTTTAACCCTGAATGAGTTTTTGTAATCTGATAGTAACTTTTTAACCTACTATGTCTTTTTTTTCCCCATTTTGCCACCTTCTGAATTAATCAAAGGCATGGAATAAGAAACAGAGGCAAATTAAATGTATTCCTTGGATAATGTAGAACCTGCCCAGATTTTGACCAGAACAGTGAAATGATTGAGGAAGTTCTGTAGGAAGGTCTTCATGACACTTGGCCTGTAGTAACTGCTCAGTAAATAACAGCTCTGTGGACATTGCTGGTATGAATTTCCTTTTCATGATCTGAGTAACAATTCCCTTTGAGAAAGGTCACAAAAGGCCCAGGCAGAAATAATCACAAGCTGAATGAGCCTAATTCTTTTGTAGCTATAACTATCACAGTAGTCTCATCAACTAAATAGAACTAGATAGGAAAAGGGAAGGTGGCTTGGATTCTTTGGCCCAGGCTCTGCCTTAAGCTGCTTGAGCTCATTTATGGGTGTAATTACATCAGAAAGACCTTGTCTGTTGAACTAGGAGTAGAGGTGGGAAGAAAGAGCTTGATAAATTTAATGCCGAGAGAGAGAGAGAGAGAGAGAGAGAGAGAGAGAGAGAATGAGAGAGAGAGAGAGAGAGAGAGAGAGAGAGAGAGAAAGGTAGATAGATATTGAGTGTGTGTGAGAGAGAGAGACAAATGCCACACAAGGTCAGTGAGCAGCTGTGAGCATCTCCTCTCTTCTATTTCTTTTCTCCAGTAACTTTTAATATGCTTCCAAATGAAGTTGTTAAAAGTAGGAATGGCAATTTGCATTTATTTTCTACAAGAGTTTATTGAATGTCTCGGTAAGGGGCTGTGTAATGTGCACAGGTAGAGGTCCTGTGGCCCTGCAGTCAGAACTGCAGGTCTTGAAGGAGCAACAGGAGATACACAAACAACATTGTGGCAGGCTGTAAATAATGAGTATCATAACAGGACAATTGACACCTGATCCTATGGAAAACACTTGCTCCATAGTCATCTGTGACTTCTTTGTGCCTAAATGCAGAGGATGAAGGCCTGTTCTTGTCTCTCCTCGAAACTCTCTCTTTCTTTGGCTTGTGTGGTGTTACCCTTTCTGATCCATTTTCAGGCTTCCTCTTTTCTGTCTCCTTTCTGATAGTTTCCCCCTGTGTATCCTTTACCTATTTTCCCTCATCTATCTTCATGCTATACATTTTTCTGGGCTGATTCAATCTATTGCATCATCTTGTTTCCCACTTACCTGTAGCTAAAGATACCCAATATGAGAACTTAAGCTCTGGTCATTCTTTTCAACTCCAGCCCCGTCTATATGATTGTGGGCTAACTGGATAGCATTACTTGAAAATCCTGCAGAGGTTTTGATTAACTCACTTTAAACTGTTGCTACCCCAGTTTTCCCCATCTAAGTAAATAGTGTTTCCATCCAAGTAGCTGTCCAAACTAGAAACTGAGCATTGTCCTTGACTCTTACCTTCCTTTTCCCCTTATCAGAGGCTGATCAGGTTGGTTCTACCTCTTTAATAGCTCTTAAACCAGCTCAATTCTTTCTATTACCATGGAACTGTGTGAGCAGAGGCCATGTTTACCTTTTGTCTGGCTGAATACAATAGCTTGATCTCTTAATCCACACTCATTGCAGAAGGGTTTTACTACATGCAAATAGGACCATGCACTTCTCTACAGTTCCTCTGCAGCTGCCTAGTGTCCTCAGAATTAAATTCTAGGCCATTCATATACTCCATAATTCTTTTTATGAGCAGATCTGTTCTCTCATCACTCCAACATCTCTTTAAATTCTCTGTTCCAGCTACACTGAACAAGATGTGGTTCCCTGAATACACTATGTTTTCTCTGGTCTTTTCATTTCTCCACTTTTAGGCTTGGATAGCTCTCACTTCTCCCTAAGGACTCAATTTAGATGTATGTATGTCATTTCCTCTAGGAAATCTTGATCCCCACCCACTCCCTAACTCAACAAGCCTGGATGGGATCACATATGTGGATCCCATCTCATCTTTTGTTTGTTCTTGTTTTATTCCTCACCATACTATTATGAAAGTGCCTATTTACTGTCCATTCCATCCCAACACTGTCTTTGTTACTTCTATGATCCTAGTATATAAATGATGCCTGTTGTGTGGATGCCTCTCAGTAATTATATGCTCATCCATGAATTGACAAAGTTGCAAAGAACTCTGCTGGCATGCAGGAGACAGCTGTCAGGAAGGACCTCCTATAGACAGTGGCACATGTTTTGGCCCAAGCTTGTGGGGAGCATTGGAATAGATGGCAATGAGGACAGGGAGCATTCTAGGTGGTAGAAGTGGGTTAAAGAGTGGAAATGAGGAAGTGCAAAGCTTGACTGGAGCAGGGCTGTGTATAGGGGAAGAATGGGATGTGATTCTGGTGAGGCTGGTAGTGGTTGAGGTCTTGAGAGCTAAAGTAAGTTCTTTCTTTAGGAAATGAGCACTCAGTAAAAATGAGTGTGTGAAAAGACCGAAGAGGTGCTATAATAGGATGGACATACAGTTCTTATGCAACAACTATTTAAATTGCCCATGAACTTTATGGCCATCCTGTATTAACCTGGCAGGCAAACTTCAGGATGGATTAGAGGGGAGAGCAGCTTAAGAGAGTGTAGTTAAAAGGTCGGGGGTTGAATGCCTTATGAATGTTAATAGGGGGTAGGTAAGATGGTGGAAAAGGGAATGGAGAAGTGGGAACAAATGTGAGACAAGGAAGCTCACAGGGATTTTTAGAGTATAGGAACAGGGTCTTGTGTTTAGAGCAAAGGGATAAAATTGTGAATGATTTAGAGGACTTTCAGTTGGAACTGCAATTTGGCTTCTGGGTAAAGACTTTCCGGGTGAATAAGGAGAGCCATGTCTGGCCAAGAGCAGTGAGGACACAGCCCAGCAGGCTGTGTGCATTGGTAGTAGGTCTCTTCTGGAGGGTTTTGTCTCTCTCCTGCAGTGTTTTTCTAGGAGTAGGAATTTTTCTCTCCTTCAAAAGAAGGAGAGTAGATTCCTCCTTTATGAGCTCTGTGTGCTTGCACAATCTGTAACAAATGATATCTTTCAGATTCACCACAGAAAGATATTTTTACACTTGGATAACTATAAAAATTGGGACAGTTCATCATGTCCTCTTGTGACCAATAAGGAACCTGTGGGGTAATCAAGATGACAGCTTTGTGACAATAAATGGCAGAGTGAGTGCAGGATGGGGTTGGTGTACAAGAATTAGACCAAATCTCTTGGTTCCTATAATTCCATTATTTGATGGTGTCATATCTCACTCACATTTTCCCGATGAGGTCTTGATTCTATTTTTGGAGTGCCTTTCTAGCAGATGGTGTCATCTAATGTAACTAGCCAGCATGGTAGGACCTTTTCCATCCCAAGGGCTGTGCCAGCTTCAGAGCAGGCAAGCAGTGGAGAGCATGGGATAGGAAGGGGGTGTGTCCTCTTCTCTGAGAGGCTCTCAGAATGTGCCTCTCTTAGTTGCACTTGTACCCAGAACCTTCAAATTGGCTAAACCTGAGAGCTCAGGGTGGTAAAGTCCTGTCCTTCTTCCCATCCATACTCTCAGATGTTGTGTTGGTTTTATATATGATATCTTGCTTGGAGATGAAGGAAGATGGCTGACTATTAAGGCTTTACTTACGGGCCTACCTATGGAGCTGAAAACCTTTATGATCAGTCTATACTCACCTTACATGTCAAATGATTGAAAGGGACAACTGGTTGTCAGGTGCTATTTTCAAATAGAAGAAGGGTTGAGCAATAGTTTTCTATCATTGAACCTTTGATTCTGCCTTCTTTATTGGCTTCTTATCTTGAATCCTGATTCTAAGAATTCTGGAATTAATAGCCTTTTGTAACCACAATAGATTGATCATTTTACTCAACTTGGGCTCTTTTAATAAATCTGACCTCTCTCAGGGCCAGTCTGATTCACAGAATCTTTAAGAAACCTAATTGTCCTTATTATGCCTGCTAGTGCCAAGAGGCTGGATGATGTTAGATTTTTAGTTCATCTCAGAGAAACAACTACTGGTTGAATTTTGCATAGTTTGTACCCTCCTCCACTTTGCAAGGTTTTTCTCAGACCTGAATCCATTTACTCTCTTCCCTTCACTGTGTTAACATCCACTCTAACATAAGCAAAGGGACAATTACCAAGAGATACTGGAAACACATTTTATAAATGTAACCCTTTCCCCTAATTAAGGGTGTTTGTCCTCAGGGATCTTGGAGCCCACCCCCAAAATAATACAGCCCATTTGTGTTAGCAAGGTGGTAGAGCTGGCTTCATGATGACAAGTCCAAGAGTTCAAGTATCATTAGGAGTGACACATCCTTTCTCTTTTTCTCTATATTCTTTTTGTCTAGCTTTCCTTCTTTGTGCCATTTCATCTCTCCAACATGTGGTTTCTCTTCATATGGTAGCAGGATGTTCAGACTTAGATAATCCAAGGTTAGTTAGCTTAGAGGAAAGAGAAAGCCCCCTGCCTCCCCACCTTAGCCCCCTGCCTCTCCACCTCAGCCCCTGCCTCCCCACCTCAGCCCCGTGCCTCTCCACCTCAGCCCTTGCCTCTCCACCTTAGACTCCTGCGTTTCCACCTCAGCCCCTGACTCTCCACCTCAGTCCCTGCTTCCCCACCTCAGCCCACTGCCTCCCCACCTCAGCCCCTGCCTCTCCACCTCAGCCATTTGTAGACATACCAGGGAAGAACTCTTACTGGCCTGCTTGAGTGATGTGACTGTGCCTTGGACCAATCAAGGACCAAACATGCTTTTTGGCAGGGGAAATGGGGGTCCCATCAGAAGTTGGAACAGCAGTGGAAGTCATAACAGGAAAAAAAGCAACAGCTTTTACTTGGTGGAAAGAATAGCAATAGAAATGAGCATCTACCTCTATTATTTATGATTTTCCTGCTTCCTTATAGATTATTTTTCTCATAAGGAATAGATAAAAGACAAACAAAGGAATCACCTCATTAAATTGCTAGATAAAGAAAACAGTCTCAAAATTGAAAATGCTGTCTAAGCCTGCCTTTTTCTATCTACCTTTCTCCTCCCAGTCATTCACTCTGCTTTTGAAACAAAATTGACTAACTTCTCTTTATGAGAAAACAGAGAAATGATTTTTTTCCCCCATTATATTTGATGAACTGTCACTGTCTTCTTTCTTTAGAGAACATAACAATAAAGCATGCATTGTCTTCAGGGCAAAGGTGTTTAAGTGGGACATTGCAGGGTTATAATCTTGCTGCTGTGAATAGCAAGATAGGATTATCTGTTTTGAAATTGCTTCCTGGTTTACTTTTGATGAAGGGATGTCCGTGCTGACTTCTCACTCCTGGTTACTTCAGCTGCAGGTGATGAAATGGCATAGGCAGATGACAGATGAGTAATATGACAGTTCTCCAGCTAGTGCAGGTCAATGCCATCTGTATAAAGTGACAGAGGCTGTGGGATTTGAAAGCACTGTCGCTCCGTTTACAACTCAGGACTCGTGTTATTTTTGAGTTATACTTTACTGTTCTCCTGCACCTGTAAGGGATGCAGGGTTTACCAGTTCTAATGTCTATGATGTATTTTAAGCCGTCTGGATGAGTATGCCAGTTGATAAGACTTCCTACTGCTACCATAACATGAAAATAATTTAATTGGTTGTACGTTAACTTTGAACAAACTTTTTTACTGAGATAAAGATTACGGTGCTAATGATGGATGACAATGATGATTTTGATAGTTGCTATAAAAATTACCACTGCTTCTACTCTTTACCATCCTTTCAGGGTGATGATTTCCCTGATATGCATGCTCCCTGTGGCAGCTGGGAGAATGTGCCCTTCAGATCTCCAATTGCAGGGAACATAATTGACAAGTGGTCCTAGCTTCTGTGCTCTGAAACCCCTGGATGCCTTTTTGCCAATAACCTGCTTCCCACAGGCGCCTAGTCACTGATTGAGGATGGCAGAGATACTAAGGTTGTCCATTCCTGGAAGACAGGCCCTCCCCCACCCCCAGCCTTGTTGCACTTTCCTCAGAAATGCACTGTAGTCTGATGCTTTTCCACGGCTACTTTCTTCCTTCCTTTCCACTCTCCTTCCCTTGGGGTCAGACCTGCATCATAATCTGATGGCTCTCCCAGCCTGTCCCATGTCCCTTCCTATTTTATCTCTCAGGTATTTCTTCTGATTAATTAATTTCTTACAAACTGCTATAAAATATTTGACACATAAAATTTTTTATTTAGACCCTTTCTGAGTGCACAGTTCAGTGCATAAATGATATTCATGGTGTCACGCAACCAGCACGACTATCTATTTTCAAATTCTTTTCGTCACCCCAAACAGAAGCTGTTTACCTGTTAAGCAACACTTCCCATCCTAATAAAATTCTTGCTCTTTAATTCTGATTTGGCATCTACTTGCTAGATGACCTGACTGATCCAATCTCATTTTATTTTCATAACAGTTGTGCACTCCCCTTATATTCCTTATGAAGAGACTGAGGCTCTGAGATGTTAAGCAACTTGCAAGTGGGGCAGGAGACAGGAAGACATGAGTAGAGTAGAGAGAGCTTGCTTATGCTGTCCTTCAGCTCTCAGAACTTAGCATGCCAAAGTGCTGTACTTTGGAGGATTAATGTTCCAAGACCCACAAGAGCATCTCCTTGTCTACCTTGGAATCACATACCTTGGGCAACTTTATTTATTTTGACTATTCTGTCTGTGGATTACTGTGAAAGTGCTACTGAAACCACCCTTACAAACTCATGAAGGGATACAAAGTGAGGACTAGAGTGAGGACCCCCCAAATCTGTGAAGGAACAGCCTTGGCTAAAAATAATAATAGTCAGCCACTATCCTCTTATTTGCTTGATAAAAGTCACTATCCCCTTGTTTACCTCTCTATAACTGCTACTGTGATGTTTCATAGCTGGTGGTTATAAGGACTCTTACCTTTCTCCCCATAGCTGGTAGCTGTAAAGATTCTTGACTTTTTCCATAGATTACATCACCTTTTGGAACCCTAAAGGTAGTGTCTGAGATATCTTCCTGCCCCCTCATTCCAGTGGGTTGGCTAACCCTCCAGACCAGCAGCCCATATCCGGAAACTGTCCTAACTAGTATTATGACCCCAGAGGTTGAAGCAACACAAGAAGATAATTCCCTTCCAGTAAGATTAGCCCACATCACAAAATTCCAAAGCCAGAGATGTTGGTGTGGATGTGGAGAAAAGGGAACACTCCTAACCTTATTCTTAAGCATCATAACCCACACCACCAGATAAGGAGCAAGGTGGAGTGAGGACCAGAGACATCTGTTTTATCTATTTCTGAGTCATTAAAAAA